>PNEQ01016023.1:0-57789 GCA_003012365.1 Medauroidea extradentata
TTGACGTAAGGCCACTGAACAGTAAAAACTCAAAGAACATAATCATTAAAACAAACGTACCTACAGTAACTTGAAAAATAGTGAATCGTTAATGGAGCTGATCAATACCTTGTACGAATCGAAGTCCTGTTCCATGATGCAGTTTATTATGACCCATCAAAAGGACGGCCATTCTGAACCAGTCGAAGAGAAGAAGTGAAGCTTCAGGTTAAAAAGACAATACTTATTCAGCTCAGCTTATTACGCATGCGCAAAATCCAAAAGAGGGGAAAAGGCCAACAGGTAGGGGTCAGAAGGGAGGGTTGCTAAGGAGGGGAAAGGGGGGAAAGGCACATCACCCTGAATTAGCGTTCATGACTACCCGAGTAGACGGCGCGAAATTCAAGCAGAGCGGAGACACAGACGAGACTAAATTTTAAGTTCATATCAAAAGTACAATTTAAGGAGGACGAGCTGAGAGTCAGCTCATATTAGTATCCAACGACGATGATTAAGAAGCATCAAAGAATTGTTTGCAAAGTCAGTGCTTGTAATGCATTAAGAAATTCCGATGTTTCAAGACACATAGAATGTCGATAATCCATCTATTCTGGTAAAATTTTTAATTGGTTTCTTTTCGTCTTACTTTCCTGTATCTAGGAAAAGGAAAAAGTCTTTATTTTTATGACCTGCATATTACAATCCACTGCCCGATGCTTACTTACTTAAGCACCGTCGATTCGTTAATTGTCAACTTTTCCAGCGATTAGTAAGTGGACAAGTGGTTTAGGCTCGTACATACACAGAGCAGTAGATTCCAACATGCAGGTCATTGAACTTGCTAAATATTTCTTGCCCTAGATAAATCAAAGTTACAAATTGCGGTAAATAAAGAAACTGATTCTCTCATGGAACAAAAAAAAATGCATAGTTGCGAGTTATTTAATTTGGTGCACACCTGCATAAAACGTACTACGGAATTATTCGCAATAGTTAAAAAAAAAAAAAATTCAGTCATATTGTGAAGCGTTTAATTCTACCTGACAGATTATTGAGAAATGTACAACTATATATTTGTATTTCCGCTAGATGTATTTGTAAACTATCTATTTTAATGTGTGTCCAGTAACAGTGGGATTTCTGTACGTATTTGGATACATAATTACCAATGTTCTGTCGTGCGACCTACGTCACAGCAGTTCATAATACAAGACGAGTAATAAATTTGGTACCTTATGTGTGGTGCTGAGTTTTGCAAATTATCGTTATCAATGCAATTACTTAAAATGATTTTATAGCGCTCTATAACAATACAAATGCCGTCGGTTTCAGTCACAGATTTAAGAAAATTATGATTTAAAAATGATTTGGCTACATACGTTACATTATTGGCTGTATAGGTATTTCTTAAAGTAATATATAATTAATATAAGGGTGCCTGGAAAACCAAAATTAAAATAAATAGTAGGATTACCTTGGAATTTTTTATGCGAGTCGTAAATTCGAATGATTTTCCTAGTAGTTATTGAAGGATAGAGTATTGTGGGTGAAAAACTGCGTACTTTTTGGGGCTAGGAAAAAAACCACAACAACATAACATTAACCTCGCGGGGAAGTGGTCTAGTTGGCGAGAGTTTTAAACAATTAACAGGCGTATTTTATACTTCAATAAAACGTTCGACAAGTACGCTCAGCGCCTGAGGTGGGTTTAAATCAACTGCTAATTAAGTCGTAAAATGTTTAGGCTTGCGCAACAGCCTTTGGCAGTGGCTGTGAGCTGTTTTCGTACGAGCAATGGTTTCTAAACGTGGCATGGGATGTGCTTAAAATGATTTACGTTTGAGTGGACAGAAAATGCGGGGGAAGAGGGATTTGGGGAGGGTTGGCGCTGAATTAGCAAGTGGAGACAGTAAATGTTTGTCTACGATTGACTTTCGGCACAGACCGAGTCACTAAGTTTTGTTTAAAATAATTCTGCACTTCTTCGTTTTAAAGCCTGCAGGTCACTTCAGACAGCTATTTTCATCATTAAATTTATATTATTATGTTTGTCCCAGATATTTTTAAAGACATATGTTGTAACTAAATTGAGATGTTTTTAATTTTTATCTATCATAGTTTCTGCATAATGGTTTGTCAAAGTAAATGTTTGCCTGTCACGGTTTTAATTACGACCCTAAAACCAACTGACGTACCAAACTGAAAAAAATTCATACTAAATAACTATGCTGTTGGTTACAAGAACGGGTGTAGCCAAAGGAGGGGGAAAAGGAAATAGGGGTTATATATAACCCTGGCCCCTTGCCGCTCTTGAAGAAAATTACTAAAAAATTGAAAAAATTAATAGTAATAATACCAAGAGAATAATCAACATTTCGTTACGAAAACTGCTAACATAGCACTATTTTGCACCTTGAATAACTAATTTTACTGGGGGAGAACCCTTCTCCCTGAACCTAAGCCTTAAGGGGAAGTGATAGGCAATTTTATTGTATTTTCAGTTTTCGAGCCATAACATTAATTCAAATTGTATTATCAACATTTTCTCTTCGACAAAGCACCGGGATTATTCTTGCTAAACTGATTGACATAAGTAATAATGGAAGCTTTTACAAATTTGTCATGCAGAATCATTGAAAGGGAATTATATATTAACTTCCAAGAACTATCTTGTAATGATTCTGCACGACTAATTAATGAAAATTATTTATGTCAAGGAGTTTACTAAGAATATATCCTACGCTTTGTCAAAGAGAAAATGTTAATAGTTAAATATGAATAAATGTTACGTTTCAAAAAGTGAAAATACAATAAAATTGTCTAACACTCCCCATTAAATGAGTAATCCGTAGATTAACAAACTTTTAGAGAAATCCTTGCTTTGCAACCGGTTACAAGGTTTCCTACCAAAAATACTAAATATTAAGCATTTTGGAATTTAAAAAATGCTAAAATTATTATTTTAAATTCTAAAAACTCAAAATTTTATTAATAACATAAAATTGTTTCATTTTTTGTATTTACATAGGAGAACTTCTAGCCTATAACATCACTATTCAGTGCGAATTATTAGTTTGATTAGTGGGTTGGTTAGTGTCGTGAAACGCAAATTTTGGACTTGACAAGTAATGCAAAAACTACGATGGATAAAAAAAACGTCATAAGAACAAAATTTCATGACAATTAATGCCTAAAAAATAAAAAATTTAATTCTAATACAATAATTGCATCGATAAAAACATAATTATGAAAAATTGCTGTCTACCAAGCCCTTGTGTACACATTCAGTTCTGCTTCGTTATTATTGTCAAGAGTGTATTTGTGGAGGGACGTCGTTAATTTTACTCTGCCAACCAGAACAAGGTTACTGCGTCACAACACGTGTGTGCTTTGCGGAGAGAATACTGAGACTCTGGGAGCTAAAAACAACGAATCACAGTCCGTGGAGCATAACTGCAGATGTGTATATAATATATTGTAGCAAGTTGGTGAAAAATTATTTTCATTTTGCATCAGTACTTTAAGCATGAAATAGGAATACTGTTAAAACAAGTTTGTAAAAACTGTGAAGTACTATATTCTATTTTCACTAACCCTTGTATAAAGCACCTTTTTTTCTGTAACTATTTGTTTGTTAGTTTAAAATAACTTTCTTTGCTAGAAAAAGTTGAAAAATGCTTTAATCAACCAAACTCGTGGATTTGTTGGCAATCGTAAATTATATGCAGGTTACAATCCGTGGCATATCGGTAATTTAACTGAAAAAAGTGAATGCAAGTATTATTATATGCTTAGCTGGGTATAGTTTTTTACGTACTCTATTGTAATGTACATGTCTGTCAAAGATAACTAAGGAGAATAGAAAAACATACATAAGCAGCGTATGCTTTAGTCAATTGGATACTTACAAAACATAAAGTTCCATACATGGAATAGGGCCAAATAAATCAAGGACAGGCAAATGAGAACATAAAAAAGGAAAAATCCAGACACCACCAGGTTGGAGGAGTGCTTTGGCAAAGACACAAACAGATAACACATATGAGACCACAAAATAAAATAAGTCACAACGATGAGACGAAACAAAACAGTAGTTTTCCAGACAGAATAACGACGTTTCGGAAACTGGATTCTTTTTAATGTAATTTATTTGCTTGTCACTTTGCCAGATCATGCGTCAAACCTGGCTTGTCTGCCTTGGTGTATCTACATTTTTTTATTATTTTTATTTGTCCGTCCTTGGTTTATTTAATCCGATATCATTTATGAAATATTATGTTTTGTTTGTACCCTGTTGAATAAATCATACACAGCTTTTTTATGTTTTTTCTATTACGTTTAGTTTTCTATGAGAGTCATCTATATCGCAATGGAGTACGTCCAATAAACTAAATTCAGTCATGCACTCCCAACGCACAGTTCTTTCTAAGATCAAATTATATGCATAGCCCTACAATAAAACAACAATATTAAGACAAACACAGCACAGAGAGTGCTTCGCCTGACCAGCTGAGCCCGAGAGACGGAGGATGGTCCGGCAACTGCGCGTGTAAACGGCCGACGTTTTGCAAACTACGAAAGCGATAGTTTCCTGAATTAAGGGCGCATAATTTATGTTAAAGCAGGCGACAGATGCACACTCGTGAGCCGTTTCTCGCGCGCAACAAGTTAATTGGCCGTGTTTCATTTCTGAACATTACGATTACCATTCAATTTAAATGTCACTTGTGAAGTTACGAAACAGGAACCAAAATATACCAACCAGTGGGTAACAGTTCCCACAGTCAACAGCAAGTGCAGTGTGGCTGTGTAGTGTCCGACGAGGTGTCCATGGCTCCACACACGTTTTCTAATGAAGAAATGGCTGACATCCACTTCATGTATGGGCGAGCAAATGGCAGTACACGGGAGGAAGCTCGAATGTATCAACAGACGTACCCGCAGAGAAGACAGCCTGACATCAGAGTGTTCACAAGGGCACATCAGCGCCTGCGCGAGACAGGATTAAACCCAACATGTGACATGCAGGTAGGCCATGATCAGTTTGGACACCGGAAATGGAGAAACATGTGTTACGACAGATGGATGCAACGCCGGGCACAAGTACCAGACGAGCTGCTTCAGCAGAAGGTGTTTCAACATGCCTCATATGACAGATCTTACATGAAGGACAGTTATACTCATGTACAACGTGGGCAAACATTGACCGCACCAGACTTTCCAGCCCGGTTGCCTATTGCCAATGGCTCTTGAAAGAATTCGGGCGAGATCTACAGCTCCTCGCGCACGTTTTATTTACAGACGAAGCATGCTTCACTCAAGACGGTATCATGAACCTTCTCAACACACATGTGTGGGCTTATCAGCCCCCAAATTCTATCACTGAGACGGCACATCAGCGGAGATACTCCATTAATGTTTGGGCAGGTGTCGTTGGTGATCGGTAGTTAGGGCCACACGTCCTACCTGGCCGACTTACTGGTCGTGCGTACCTTCAATTCCTGCAGCACAAGATACTCGACAGTTTGGATGATGTGCCTCTTGGTGACAGGATGCGTATGTGGCACATAAATTATAGTGCTCCGGCACATTTCAATGTCGTTGTTCGAGAACACGTCGCACGTATGTTCAACAACTGGTGTACGGGTCGTGGCTTGCCAATACCTTGGTTTTTCAGGTCCCCCGACTTGAACCCATTGGATTATTTTGTGTGGGGATATTTAAAAGCTTTGGTTTATGCCATCCCTGTCAATAGTGTCCACGAACAACATGAACGCATTTGGATGGTTGCCACTGCATTCGGAACACACCTGGAATTTTTGAACGTGTACGGGTATCGATGTGAAGACGCGCTGAATCCTACCTTCAGATGCACGACGCCCATTTCGTACACTTGTTGTAATGTCTTCGTCCACATGTGCAGCATTTCGACGTTTTGATACTTGGAAACAGTGGTATTACAGCGTTCTTGTCATAACATGTAATATGTCATATTGGGAAAACCATTGGTTACTGGAACTATGCTTACTAGCATTATTTGCTTGTTTCATCGTCCTAGACACACCCCTTTTATTTGTTCTTATAATTACCAAACAACCTGTATATATGTTTGGTAATATACCCAACTCCACTGTACAGAAACTATTTCTTATATTTACACATGTAATTGCGCCATAATAAACAAAACATGCACTTGAAATATTCTTTCTTTGCCATAGCAAACTGTTCGTTGCTGAGAATTACAACTTTATTTGAATATGAGCCACAGAAAAGTAACCCTTCACACTGAAAATTTTTCTTTAAAATTTACAGTAATGGTAACGAAAATTGTGGATAATTTAATAAAAATCCATATAGTGAAGTTTGTTGTGGTATTTTCAACAGAACTGTACGTTGAAATAAATGTTTTCCTTGGTAAAATGAACTAATATCTTAATAAAAAAACACATTTAAATATGGTAGTACAACCAAACATGACTGTTTCAAATTTTAATTAGCTTTAAGGCAAGATTTATTTACCGCAATATAAATATCTTCCGAGTAATATCTCTTTATTTTTTTATTGTAAAGGAAACGTTTTTCTGTGTATAGCTATTTAATAAATAGTGTTATATATTATTAGCAACTCCGTTGATATACAGGTATTATTGTACTATTCTCACACATTACGTCAGTTTTAGTAACTCGTTTATCTCTTTGATTGGGCCAATTTAAATTCCAATTCGTTAATACTGAACGTTAGTGATTCGGGTGTAAAAAATAAACCGTTAAATTTAATTAAATCGCAATATTTTAACGTATCATGAAGCAGTGTTTTGTAAAATATTTTGGCGTGAAACATTTTCGCGATTTTATATTTCGTCTGTTGGTACACCATGCTCTTTTCATCACTTTGAAAGTAAGTTAGTAGGGATCCTAAAATTATGCAAATTTATTCCAGATGTAACACTTTGAATTCCTGCATATATAATCCACTTACAATATTGGATCAACGTTTATGAAACTCGTCATTCTGGATTCGAAACATAATTAACTCCATATGGAAAGACTAACTGTTTCCAGCGCTACCTCGTCAAGCGTATGAATAGTCACTCCCTGCAGTAGCGGCCAATGTACAAGTAACTGAGAACAGAGTGTATATAGGACTGTGGAGTTCAACCGGATTGTCCTTGAGCCCGCGAATTTTCCGGGTATCTGTAGTAATTTCTTCAAGTATCAAGTATGAACAGAAGAATAATGTAAATCTCTATAAGCGCTGTACTCGCAGTTTCGGCATTTTTCTTCTTATAGTTTTGATTACATGATAATTTAAATATGATAGCGAAGACGAACTTTAACTAAGTTATAAATTCCTACTCGTCCGCTTGGTCGCAAAGCATTTCCGAGACATTTAGTTTAAAATAAAGTTACTGATCCCGCTAACAGCCCGACAGATTTTTTATTCCAGGGACCTAATTTTTTAAATTTTCTGAATGATTTTGCTAGAGGAATGGTGTAATTCCGGTATCGGAATAAAATAAAAAAAGCTATTTTGAACACTATAAGGGAATAATTACCGAAATCTGGACCCGCAGTGTCGATAAATCCGCCTGCCAACTAGGTGGCGGAATATCAATTCCGATAAAAATATTGCTCTTGTTTAGTGGTTCGCGGTTGATGAAGCAAGAAAACTAATGCTTCGTTGTAGTTTCATATTAATGCATTTGCTAAAGTGCTAGTCTACAGTAATATGTTGTGTTGAAAACAGTATGCAAGGTAGGAAAATGCTAAAAGGAAAGAGAAACAAATTGTACTTGTATATACAAATTAATTAGTGAAATTTGCACGTGGAAAATGTTTTCTAGGTTTGTGCTGTAAATAGGATTATTGGAAAGATACGATTCAAGAAAACCTCTTTCTCTGCAGTCGTGTATTACGACATTAAAAAAATAATGCTAGAATTGTATTCTTGTGAATAAATTAAAAGCTAAAGGTATCTAATTATAATACCTACAATTTCATTTGTATGTATAAAGTATTGAGATTAGGTTTTTGCAAAGTGAAATATAATATTATTATAATAATTATGAACGGCACTTAAGTTTATAAATATAAGTAACGCATTCTATACTTTAGTCATGGCTTTAAACTAGAGGCTAAATAAAATATTAAACGTTGCAATGACATGCCCCGATATTTGTTCCGTACCTTTATATCTTTTTAAGTTGATTATACTACCCACTGATTACCTGTTCAGCAGTGACGTCACGCAAACTGCAATGATGCGACATCATACTATCTTCACTCATCTGTAATGATGGCCGTTTCAAAAATAAGTTTTTTTTTTGTCAGACTCCGACATTCGATATCGAGTCGAACATTTCTCTAGCGAATTCATTCCGACAATTTTAAAAATTGAGCTCCAAGGCTTTTTACGTCATGTTCCTATCGTATAGTAAAGTGAATGACACAGGAAGGACCAGGGATCGAATCCGAGTACTCTCGATCACAAGTCCAATTCGTTACTGCGCCACATGTCTCAGTCTGTTTAATTAATAAGGTTATGACAATGCTCCATCATTTCTACAATTTTTAAGATAATAATGTTGTAAAAGCTAAATAAGAGCAGATATTTAAAAACCTTTCCCCAGTTATAGCACGTAGATTAATTTTTTAATACAAATTACAAAATTGTTTTAGCGAATTATATTGGTAATTTAGGAAATCAGCATTAATGAAATAATATAAATGTACACAATTTTTGCGTGAAAAATATATTAAAGAGTAAACAATTTTCAACAAAACTGTGAAACAGCTCTCGTTTAGGAATAACAAATAACTATAGGCGGTTCGGGATAAAGTGAGCACTCAAAAAAAGCCCTGCAAAATTTATATTTTCAGTCAATTTTTAGTTCTCACTTTATCCCAAACGACCTATATCGTGTCGTGACAGCAGTAGCAATGATGGGTCGTAATATTAATTTAAAAATAAATTGCATGTTTCCCAAAGAGGGGAAAGCATCTCACGTAAGTGGAATAAGTTATTCCTGTACTCACAGCCGTAGGGTACTTGATAAAAATTGCGCATGCTTGCAAAAAAGTTAATTAAATACTCCAGCTGCAAAATAAAACTTATTAGTTGCACACCTGCATGCGTAATAAAAACAGGGCACATGTCTTCAAGCTTCATGAGCTTCTAGTAAGCCAGAATTACTGCCCTGAGGACATATACCGTGCGGGGCGAATATGCAGGATGTCAGGTACAGACTGGGCAAAGACTATCTGATATAAAAGTAAGTAGAAAACATTTATTAACATAAAGTTGTCAGAGCCTTTGTTTACGAGAAAAATGTAGCGGTAGTGGGAACAACCTACACTGAAAGAAAAATTTTGTAGGAAGTCATCCCTGCAAAATTATTTGTAGCAACCACAAAGAATTTTGTAGCGATCAAAATATTTTAGTGGTGTCAGCAGAATATTTGTGTCGTGACCACAAAATAATTTTGCTGTGGCCACGATATTTTAGTAATGTCAATAAAACGTATTTGTAGTAACCACAAAATAATTTTGTTGTGGCCACGATATTTTAGTGGTGTCAATAAAACGTTTTTGTAGTAACCACAACATTATTTTGTGGTGTCAGCAAAATATTTTTGTAGTAAACACAAAAAAAGTTTGTTGTGGCCAAAATATTTTAGTGGAGACAGCCAAATGTTTTTGTTGTGACCACAAAATATATTTTCCAGGGTGAACACCCACGAAATATTTTGTAGCTGCTACAAATTTTTTCCGTGTACCGTACATTCCCGATCACTGGCATTTTGAATCTATCTGATAAACTAAGGGCATAGCTACTTTCTACCCAAGAGAATTTTCTGCTTCGTTTAAGTCACTTATCCACATGACGGGGTTAGTATCCACGAATCACCTAACAACCTGAACAGCGTGCTTTGAATCTTGACGTTCAGGCAGTGGCTAGAGCACTCGCCTCCAAAACAAGGTAATCCAGGTTCGATGCGATGTGAGTGTGGAGCAGTGCCGGAATGAAAGGGCGGGGGAAACGGGAGATCCCCGAGAAAACCCGCCAACCAGCGGCATCATCCGGCACGATTCCCACATGCGAAAATCCGGGTACCATCTCCGCCGGGAATCGAACACGGATCGCCTTGGTGAAAGGCGAATAGTCTGACCATTTTTTTTTTTTTATGTTTGGTACAATGGCAAGGTTATCGCCTCGCCACTGCATCAAACATTCCCCCACCCCTTTAAGTTAGCAAATTCTAGTGATTCCCCAGTAACTTGTGTTTTGTAGTTTGTAGATGTATGGTAACTTCTGGTACTCAGTCAAGACGAACACAAACACCCAGTCCTGAACCCGAGGAAGTGAATTTAAATATCACCTCCCCGGCCGGGAATCAAACCCGGGACCCTTGGCCCAGCAGCCAGTAGCGCTTACCACTATTTTATATAAAGTTTAGGCTTCTTGGCGAGGTCGCAACATCGCCAACGAGCCAAACATGCCCCCTTTAAAACGTTTTTATTAGACAATCCCCCCAGTTGTGACACTTTTATTGATTCTGATAATTGAAATTAGGTACTCAAACGAACGAACACAAATTTTATACCATACCTGACCTGGGAATACGAACCCAGAACCCCTAGTACCAAAGTTGGCCGCTCAACCAACTGAGCTACGGGGGTCGGCATCATCACTGAGCCAAGCGGTCGGACTTATTCGGCCACCGCAGCCACTTATGATAGTGTGTATGAAGTCTGTCTAGAAACTTATTATCATTAGAGGTAAGTCAATTTCGCGGATTCATCTGGCAGTAGCCTAGATTGGTCAGTCCTGTACACGCTCTGGATACAGTCGATTATTCATTGGCTTACAACATTGCAAACTATAGCTCTATGAATCATTTACTTATTTACTACCGGCTTGCAGTAGTCAAATGGGTTTCGTGACAGCCGCCAGATAATCACACACGTGATTATGAAGTATATATTTTTGGCGTTCTACATGACCTGGAATGTATTTGCGAAGTTGACGTACCTGTAATTATCATACTTAATTTTTATTCATATTGCATGTTCAGTCATAAGAAAATTTTATAGACCTACATGGTTGCATGATTTTGACTGTAAATTTAGTTTCACATTATGCAATTAAATGAAAACGTTATACAATTTCGCACAGTTTGCATATTTATAGCGTTTTTGTTATGTTTACCTTTTGTACTGTTGAAACTAAAAAAATTAAAATGTCGTACCTTCTTCGCAGTTCCTGTTTTGTGAGCTGAACTTGTTTGAGTAAAGTAGTTCTGCGCTTCGTGTGACTACGGCATAAAACACCAGGCATTGTTTCATTCAGCTTGGTTTAGTGTAATAAGTGCACTGTAAAGGTTTCAGTTTCTTGTACCTTTCACGCCAACCTCTAAGTTTACGAATATCTGTAAAACGTGTCGTAAGGTGGTTGGTGAAATCTGCAACCTGCCCATACTGGAAGAGGTCCAAGATGATCGAAACACGAGTACGTAATTCTTATCCTTGGACGCCTAAACGGTGTAGATAAGAATTAGGTTTTTCAATTGCTATATTCCCACCGTAGCTGGTGGTGTATTGAACACGACAGACGCCAGCTGTTGGTCTCTGATCGATTCTCACCTCTAACGGGTGTGGTTTCCTAGGCTGAGTTCTCTAATACAGACAGGGTATTGGTAAAATTGCTAGTCATCCTGTCTCGTATTCAATGTCATGTTCGTTTCCAATGTTGACCCTGAGGTAGACAGGGGGTTGGGGATTTACCGATTCCCTGTCCGTATTAGAGAACTCAACCTTGGAAACCGCACCCGTTAGAGGTGAGAATCGGTCAGAGACCAACAGCTGGTAGGCCTATCTGTCATGTTCAAAAGTAAACTACGTATTTAGAACATGTGATGTGAGCTCCGGTCAGTACACCTCCCGCTACGGGGGGAATATAGCAACAATGAAACCCAATTATTATCCAAACCGTAAGGTCGTCCAAGGATAAGAATGACGTACTTGTGCTTCGATATTATTTGATCTCTTTTGGTTAATGGCAGGTTGCAGATTTCAGCAACCACCTTACGACACGGCTTACAGATTTTCGTAAACTTAGAGGTTGGCGTGAAAGGTACAAGAAACTGCCACCCTTATTTACACTCCACCAAGAGACAAATTTTAACAAGTGTACTGTTGTGCAGAGTCGACACCAGATTAGTAATCTGGTGTAGTTGCACCAGTAGTTTTGACTGAAGCTGATTTTTTATGCAACTGCCACGTCAATTCCACGGCATTCTAACGTTGTTTGTCAAATTACTAACCAGAAATACATATTTTTCAGTTAATTGAAAATATTGCGTACTTTTTTTTCGTACTGGTACAGTGAAGCTTTGTAGTCATCAAACAATCTAATATATGCACACGTTGGTATTATCTATATTAATTTAGAAATTATATTAAAAGTTAAATTTCATGTATTCACCTACCAACACCGGGCCTACTTAAGAACAACGGTAACACGTTGTACTCGGATTCTGGAGGACTCGGGTTCGATCCCCGACTTCGGCCATCTTGATTTCGGTTTTCCAGGTTTTCCAAAAATCGCGCCAGACTAATGGTGGAATGGTCTCCTAACATAGGAATCGTGCCGGACGATGCCGCTGGTCGGAGGGTTTTCTCTGGTATCTCCCGTTTCCCCCGCCCTTTCACTCCAGCGCTGCTCCACACTCACCTCATGTCACCCCTCACCAGCGCTAAAGACCTCGATGTTGAGCGCTGACCAAACATTTCTCACTCACTCACTCGCTCCCTAACACAGGCGATGGCCGACTCCTTCCTAGTTCTTGTCCATGCGTAAAAGCTGTGTTTCAACGTCTCTACTGACATCGGTGACGACAAGACGTGAAAAGGATGTTGAATTGCTAATGGAAGTATCTAAGGCCAAGCTCTCTCGTTTCTAATTTTTTAGAGACATTAATTATTTACGCCTAAACGAGAGCAGATATCAATAATCTGTCTGGCAGTTTGTTTTAAAATCCTCTGCTCCACGTTGGCTTAATTTTTTCAATGCAATAAATACAATGATTTAAGCTAATTATGTAATTACCGAAATTTTGGTAAATTGACTTTTTAGTCGAATTCGTATAATGTATTGTTTTGAAAACATTAGCTATCATAGCAAACCATTTTAAAGTAGTCTGCCAAACAGATTTATGATATCTGCTCTCGTCTAAGCTTAAAAAAATATCGAAAAACAGTACAAACAATGGAGCAAGGCCTTAAGGGCACCGCGTGCCAGTGCTTAAAATGAGTTGCAAAATGTTCATAAATATGTCATTTTTACAAAACCATTCCACATGAGCCCATCGTGTCAATGCACGAAAAGAATACACTTCAAACGATGACGGAAAGGTAGTTCGAAAATATCACGTGAATTAGAAAAATAATTTCAGAGCCACTTAAAATGGCTAAAAACAGTTATTCAAATCTGTTTAATATGAAAGAGAAAATATTGACGGGATTAGCATGAAACTACTGTAGAAACATGCAAAAAATTTTGCTTCAAATTTTTCATTAATAAAAAGCTTGGGTCACAATAGAACGTGTCTGTCAGGCGAGTGATCTACGATACCACTGCCCTCCGTTTCAGTGACCGCACCAGATGAGCCGGTCAACATCGCCCTTGGCGCAATGCCTCGCTCACACAAACACACGGCCGGTAGGCTTTAATAAAGTTCCATACCAGCACCGGCACAAGAAACTGAAATAAATCTGTGTTAAAAGAAACCGTATGCACATGTGATACTGGATAATTCAAACTAGCGTAGTGAACTCGTATTGATCGTTATATATGCACTATCTTACACCAAACGATCAGAGTGGGAATGATTCGTAAGGCGTAGGTTTCGGACGCTATAAAACAGATGATAATATGAGTTCCATTACTATTTTCAACGACATTCTACTGAAATTTCAGCTGATCACATCTTCGAAGGTGGCAAACAAATTCTACGTTATAGCATAAGTAAATAAATATGAACAAAATGGTTTGGCTGCAAATGACAAACATTTAATCAACCTCAAATTAAATTTAAGTAACTATCTATTTAAAACAAGCTGTGAAAACAGAAATTATGATGTAGTAAGATTTACTGTTTCCAGAGCTTATCCTGCAGTGCGGCCAAACATATTGAGATTCAGGTAAAGAGAGGTGTTAGAGATTGCGGTATAAATACAGTCACGAATGAATATCTTAAGGGGGAAAATCGACAATTTTATTGTATTATCAATTTTTGAAGCACAGCATTTATTCAAATTGTATCATCAAAATTTTCTCTTCGACATAGCATAGTATATAGTCTTGGTAAACTGCTTCAAATAAATATTAATAGAACCTTTCATTAACTTGTTGTGCACTATCATTGCAACATAATTATTGAAAGTGAACCTATAATTCTCTTGCAATGATTCTGCATGACAAATTCATGAAATATTCCAATTATTACTTATGTCAAGAAGTTTACCAATTATATTATGCTTTGTTGTAGAGAAAATTTTGATAATACAATTGGAGTAAATGATACGGCTCAAAAACTAAAAATACGATAAAGCAGTCTAACATTAGGGCTAACCTTAATTCGCTGTCGCTCAGAAAAGACAGTCACAGGTGATGACCTTTACCATAGGTGACGTTAGAGAATACACCAGAGGTGACGTTAGAGAACACACCGTATGGCGTGTTTATGTAACAAGTTTGTTGTACGTCTGCTAACAGTTGACCAAAGCCAAGATTGCATCGCTCACTCATATGAAGCGCATAATGCTAAAGTGTTTTAGAACTTGTATTTTATTTATTAGAATATATTAAACGTACCATGGAATATCTTTACGGCTTACACAAGGGGACGGGGATGGGAATCGTCCAGGGCTTGTAATTAGGAACTATCAGAACATTCACTTGGAGAAATTTCGGAAAACAAAAGAAAAATATCAGAATAGCCAGAGCAGGGAATCAAACACAGGTCTTCCCGAATGCAATTTAATCACTGCTCTAACTCGAACCGTTCCTGTGACACCAAAGATATTCTCGTTCGTTATACAGGCTCTAATATTAAAACATACATACATTTTAAGATCAGATCACAGCCATGTTAATAAAATAAAGTCTGGATGACAATGCAAAAGAAATGAAATCGTAAAATATTGTGTTGTCACCGTGACAGGGTTTTAACTGTCGTTTGTTCACAAGACGTCGATGGTGCTAATATTTTATTTTGTGAAAGTAAAGCAAGGTAGGCCCGTAGAAAGGTTTCTGGGTACCTGGGGCAGAGAATTGTTTTTTTTTTGGGGGGGGGGGGGAGCCTTAATGTCCGATCAAAAATTTTGAGATAGATAATTTGCCGACTAATTTTCTTATCATTGTAAACTTACTGAACGCACATTTTACATAAACATTGCAAAGTATGTTGCATTCCCTTACAACAACATTAACACTGTAACATTGTTAGCACAGACGTATTTACAGCTGGATAGTAATATAATCTAATTATTTCTCAGAGCTTAGAGGAAGAGGTTGTGGCCCCGTTCAGGCTGGATTTGAAGCATTCTGCTCCCCCTTTTTTCTTTTTTTTCTGCGACCCTGGTGCTAGGTGTCGCTGATCAGATGCATTGATTGTTTGCGAGTGTCAAGGTGGATTCACAATGCCCCGACGAGGTCGACACAACACCCCCGACACAGCAGTTCTTTAAGCAAGACAGCCACGATGATTGTGGTTGCATTCACAACACTCCAACATGCCGACATACGCCTCGTCGGTGTGGTCGTCGGCAGTGCCAAAAAGGAGTCACCATATTTTAGTAAATATAATATTACAATCAATTGTTTCAAGAAAATGCGAATTAAACTGTAAAAAACATGAAAGAAAATGCAACACAAACATAATGCATAATGTTCTTCACTGAAATGAAAACTATTTCAGATAAAAAGATTTATATCTTATTCACAAACAACCTATTTGCTTTGTTTATGAACAAGTAAAGAGTATCTGAGGCTAATATTAACTGAAGTAAATTACTTTTGGTATTGTCCAAGTGTATCCGTGTTATTTCTTATCAATTTCTTATTCGCTTGTTAAGAGTCTGTATATTAGTTTAGTATGTGGTAATACTATTGTTTTTACTTTTGTATTTTGCCTATAACTGTGTAGTAGCTTCGCAGGGTGTACTATGTCTTGTCAACTTTCTTGTACTTGCCTAACAATTCCTTTTGTTTATTGATAAGTACAAAGAATAATACTGTCACCTTTAATACTATAACTTACATAATGATTGACAATTGTTTTGTACGTGTCTAATAAATCTTACTGTGTAACCCGTTGAATTCAAACTGCCATCGACATTTCTGAGAAAGCACATGCAGACAGATCCCTACTCGAGCTCTGCTCCATTGGATCAAACTTGCTTGAGTACCTGTGATGATTGTATTTAGCCTAATATGCTTTGTCAATAAATCAAATCAATAAAAAAATTACATTTATCATACAAGTAAAATATTCCAAGTATACGCAGCTGCAAGTGAATTTCGTTTTGTAATGTTGCGTTTCCTTTCCCTGCATAGCCGAACACGGCAAAAATTTGAAATATAATCTACTTTCGTCGGGCTGTTGAGGCAGTAATTATGTCGGACTGATACTTGCTTTTTAATGGTTGTTGCTGAAATTATTTTGTGTCGGGGCTGCTGTGTTGAACTCATCGGGGCATTGTGAACCCACCTTCAAGAGTGTGTGCATGACGTGGCAGTATGCAGATTTGACCGACTGTTCGATTGCACCGATGCAGTCGGTTGAGCTCGTGGAAATAACCTGTCACACGTTTCTGCTCGCAGATTAAATCACGCCAACTATTTCCTAACCTATCAACTAGAGGTAAGGGGGCCACGGGACGAGGGGTCAGACATCTTGCCTCCCACCAAGGCGATCCGGGTTCGATTCCCGGCGGGGTCGGTCCTCGGATTTTCGCATGTGGGAATCGTGCCGGACTATGTCGCTGGTCGGCGAGTTTTCTCGGGGATCTCCCGTTTTCCCCGCCAATTCATTCCGGCGCTGGTCCATACTCACCTCATGTCACCCCTCACCAGCGCTAAAAACCTCGATGTTAAGCGCTGACCAAAATCTCTCACTCACTCAACTAGGTTAAAATACGCGGGCAGTGATTTTTTACGTCTTAAGTCCGCTGCTGTATCTCAAAACTATTTTCTCACGTCATTTACTGTATCCGAAGTGCGAGGCTGTTTATTTTATTCGAATTAATTTTGCGGCAAGGAAAACCTTATTTAATATTTGAACAGAACACTTGACACGTTGGGCAATTAACCGCTGATAAATTTTTTAGGGTTAAGACTTTTTTTCTGTTGTTTTTGCATTACAGGATTTTCGAATTGAAGATATATTGTTTTGTAAGCTTATGTATATAACTAACTTACACTAAATAGTTAAATCACTTTATAAATACGCATATCGTATTTAAAGGCAACCATGATATTTCTAGTGAAAATGTGCTAATTTTTACTTATCTTTACCAGTTTTTTTTTTTTTTTTTTTTTAATTTACTGTCACATATAAGAGTAACTTTTAACTTGCATCATATCATCATAGCACATTCGGAACGACCCGGATTATATTCCCATACCGGCCATCTTGATTTGAGTCTTCCATGGTTTTCAGAAATCAAGCCAGGCAAATGTTGAGCTATTTCCTCACAACCGGGCATTGCCGATTACCGTTTCCTTTCTTTCCTCCGTGCACATAACAAGGGTGTAATGTTGTTATTTTACTGTGTATTATATCGATTAAGTTTCTGAACTAGTTATCACTATTTTCATGGCAGTGTAACATGCACATTTACACATTGATGGGTTGTTAAGAGAAAACTATGCTATGTAAAATTGGGGACCTGAATTCCAAACCATGCCATTTCCAAAACTTAAGAACTGGCAAAATATAATTATTTCTTTGCGGTGTACATTTATTTATATCTGAAATATGATACTAACCGGAATAAAAATATTGTATTTTAATTAGTAACATTTAATATAGAAATTGTTGCACACGAAAAAATAAATTACTTTTGTTACTATTTCATACATTTTGGAGTTAGCATGGTTTCGAATTCAGGTCCAAAATGGATTCGTTAGAGGAAAGTTTACCCACAAATACCGTCTAAAAAACTAAAAAAATTCAACATTTCGATATCAAAAGCACTTGAACAGCCTTAAGTGGGAGATTTTCTTGGTCTATTCTAATATTTCACACGGGTTGAATGGACAGGGTGAGGTACATTCCAAGCCAGCTATGCCTCGTCTTCTGCATACCTGGCCGGCTTGTGGAGAGTTCATTAACGTCACTCGTCGACTCACGCCGGCCCGTCTTAATCCTGACGAAAGCAGCTGCCCTCAGCCGTTAAAAAGCGTGGAAATTGCGCTGCTAAACTCTTCCATTCCCCCCCTTTTTCCTTCACCGCCATTTTTTTTCACGTGGCGAGAGAAGTTGATTGCGTTTCCGTGCCGATTATCCACACCCAAAACATTGCTATCACCTCCCCCCTTCTCATTCTCAACGTTCCTGCTCGCGTCTTTACTGTTCAACCGATGAATTACGGTCCTTCGTTACTCCGTCAAGTGCCGGAAAATTAGGACTTGCTGAGAGCACGAGTTTGCATGAATATTTATCGCATTCTTAAAACCGAATTCCTCGCTAAGGTTTGTGGGTTAAGGGGAGGAGGGTAGTTAATCTCGATCATTTGAGCTGTTACCTGGTACCGTTTTTTCTTCCTTTTGAACTGTGCAACGCACTGTTCCTCTACACTTAGCAATCTTCGTATCCTTTCATTCACGTGGCGTAATGAACGTTCTTTTGACTTTTACTCCTAGGTTTGTTATACATTTTAACGATGAAGCCTGCAAAACATATGCCATTCACTTTTGCGAGAGTAAAAGTACTGTTACTTTCGTAATATCCCGGATGTCTGTAATTTTACATTCATTACTTACGAATTCTGGAATGTAATATTCTAGAGTGTTTTATGTGTACCGTTTCGTTTTACTCCTTAAAATAGTTTTTAAACGACATAACAGCACAGTTCAGCTTTTAGTTTTATCATACAACTTAATGTTTAATTTCCCATTAAGTTATTAAGCTCGTAATTTAACGGTAATCATATAGTTTTATGATAGTGTACTTTATACAAATTAACATATCCACTATTAGAATTCGTTAAAAAAATACTCAAAGCTATTTATTCTTCTTTAATTACTTGTTTAAAATAATTAACAAATAACTTAAAGCTTCAGTGTTCTACCGCTTACTAAATTATTATTGTTTATTTATTGTATGATTGCTGTTATAAGTTATGAAAATTACGTGAATAATTATTAATAAACTCTTAAAAACTATTTTCTTAGTACATCACGTTTTTAAACATTTTAAAACATCAAATTTGGTTCAGAGTTTGACATTTTTCAATTAATTATATTGAGCACAAATTTTACCAAATTTATTGTGTGTTTTTTTTGGCACTAACCACGCTCTAAACTCAAAATAAAACCATAATTGCAATATACTTTAATATTTCATTAATTTTACTAAAAAAACAATATCGTATTCTGAAAGTTATGGGTTGGAAAGATGACTTGCATTTGTACGAAATAGCTCAGTAATATTTAACAGCATGTTTTAACGAATATTTACTATGTCAGTTAGCCTATATTCCTATTACAATTTTCTTTTATCTTCGTGGGTTTTCATAAATTTTTGAACGATAAATAAAATCGTTAGAAATGTTGCTATCATGTCTGTAATTGGTGTAACAGGTGCAGAAACATCTAAAGAATTATAGTACACAATGTGAAGTGTTTGCAACGGACGTGAACATTACAGTTACTTAGATTTATTAAGTTTTTTTTTTTCAAATAGTGTCTTACCAATTGGCAGAGTGTCGCCATAACACATAGGCACTCTCAACCACACACAGCCTCTCCACAGATATACACACACCAAGCCACGCGTACACACGATTTTACAAACATGAAGAACAAGAATGCTAAAAAAAGTAATTTACAGAGTACCACAAACAACAAGAAACACAATTTTGGCTTGAATTAAAATTAAGAAAACATTCTCACAGTATCAATATAGGCCACCTAATAACTATTAAATCCAATACGTACAAACTAATATTACGCTGTATTACTTTAATTATTTTACGTGTTTTCGAAATGTGAAATATTCGTATATAAAATACTATACAAAACTGAACCATCTTTGCATTCGTATGCCACAGCGAGCAAATATTTTCGTTTTGCAGGAAAGACCAACAATAAAACAAAAAATAACAAACCATTAATTGCAAGAGAATTTTTCAAAGTTAACGTATAATTCTCTTGCAATGATTCTGTATGACAAATTAATGAAAGATTCCTTTATTATTTATGTTCAACAGTTTACCAAAAATAAACCCTATGCTTTCTCGAAGAAAAAATTTTGATAATATAATATGAATAAATGTTATGGCTCAAAAATCGGAAATACGTTAAAATTGTCTAACATTCCCACTGAATTAAAACATTATAAAGTCAATAGTTTGTCACCCTTAATGTTCACAATCATATGCTAGAACCCCAACAGACGTATCAAGAATTATTTTTAAAGTAAATGTTACCATTTTTAACTTGCTATTTTCTGAGGGTACTAACTCACGCATATGAATATGTACTTGTTAACATGTCATATGAATAATCTGATATCGTAATGTGAGAATTGAGAAATTGTACATTACCTTGTTAGAAAATACTCTGTACGTAACATGAGAAATTTGAATTTCTATACTATACGAAACAAATTTTTAGCATTTTTGAACGGACATGAGGTAGGCGATAAAACCAATATAACCACTGCCGTCTTTAGTAGAAGGTCGCGTCCGTAGATCTGGCAACACTGTCAGGAAGGGTCATTTTAACACTTCTTTTAGTTCTCCAAAGACGATTACTCTACCTGATTCGTTATTGTGCCATACATACCGGCTAATCAGGGGAAGCCATTGCGGTTAGAGAGACAAAAGAAGTGTTGAAATGACCCTTCCTGACAGGGTGCCAGATCTATGGCCGCGGCCTTCTACTAAAGACGGCTATGATATAACTAGAGACACTGGAAAATCGCGAAAATATTTAACATAGTCTCCAATAAACTGTAGTATCTCAATCGTGATACGTGTGAACAGTTTTCTGGCAAATCACACACGTTCTTTGTAAAAAATGTACAGTTCTAATTGGGGCTGTTGAAGAGGGACACAGTGCTTCATATAAACTATAGCCAATATAGGTGCAATACCTTCAGTGTTATACATAGCATGTTGGAGTCTAGCAAACAATCAACTCTTCCCGCGATTTACCAGTGTCTCTAGATATAACACATCAGTAGAGACATGCATAATTCGCGTTATTTTCTGGCAGCTGGCTAGACTCCAAGTGACTATAGGCTCGTACAACGTCTCCCGCTGGCCTATATTGTCGTGACTTGCCGAGGAAAAGCTTACACGGTAGAGAGGCCAATCTCTGTAAAGACGTAACACACGTAAATGACAACACATAAAAGTTCGTGGCCAATTCAGTCGCAGATTATGCTCTGTTATGTATAGGAAAGTGAAGTTTAGTCTGCATCCAAACGATAACGCGAATTTTGCATGTCTCTACACATCCGTCAAACACCTCATTGCCTCTAGGCGCGGAGGACTAAACTAGCGTACAGTGGTTTCGTAGAAACCGTTTTTCAACGGGACTTCAAGAGGTGATCCTGTTGTTTTTTTTTTTTTTGTGGAAACCATATGGTAAGGCCCGACGCAGGTTTCTATAATATGGTTTTACGATTACGGTTGATAATTTCTCAGTTACAGCATACGTGGAAAAAAATAATTTTAAGCACTTTTGAAGAGCTTATGGAAATCATGTTTGGAATTAGCGGACGGCGTATTTAAAATCATAGGGACAGAGTTAGAAATGTCTTTTAAATACGTAGATAAAATCATTGGAAAAATGTTTAACAGTTATACATGAAAAATACTTTCCGTACCACGCTACAAACACGTCTCACACGTCAGGTCCACTAAATGGGGATTTACAACGATCCGTCGCGCCTGTCCGTCGATCACGTGACTTCCAGCCAATCAGGAGTCTGGAATAATTCTATCCGTCCTTCGAAAGCTTGCCAAGCTTTAACTATTTTCGGACGAACAGGTGAAATTACAGTCTTTGAAAGATGGCGACGATCGTTTTAACGGTTTTGTTTTAATAAGATGGCTGCGATATTTAAGAATTTTTGTTAGATGGTACTGTAAATTCATTTTTAAAATACGAGAGTGACAGTAATGGCGTTCGGTAAAAATTAAAACACCAACCGAAATTATTTTTTAATTACATCCGTACACACATTACACCAAAGAGATTTAAATGAGTAAGTAACTATGCTCGTAAAACATCAGATACAATTATTAGCAGCTACAGATTTATTAAAAACCTGTAAAAATCAATTATCTGTTTAAGATAATTTTTTATATCACACAGAAGTTTTCTGTTCGTACATTGATAGCATTGCAAATTAAAGATGTAACAACGAACGGATGACGCGTTATTGTAAATCGCTAGCATTTCTGATGCACGGAACGGACCAAAAAATTGGCGGACTCACGGATGAAACTCTTAAGAAGTGGTGAATTGACAGTGAACGAGCGATAGGTAGAACAATAGCGATGTCGGAGCCGGGCGGCCTCGTGGGAACCACACGACATGCAGGTCTGTTTCGCCACTCTCCAGAGGTAATCAGATATACGCGGCCTTAATGAGAGTGTTTGCGGAGGATGTAATTACTCTTGGCTGGTACGGGACTGACTATCTCACCCAACCTCCCGCCTCCGAGGTGGGTTTCCCAACACCGGCAACTGGGACAAGAGCTCAACAGCTAGCGGTAGGTCAGCTTCGGCACGAACTGCACGGCCGCCCCAACAAAGCTGCACTTTCACGGCCGTAATAATGTTCACTCAGTACTTAGGGATGCTGGCAAATTGACTATGCTTCAACGAATTGAAGTGAAGATGTATTAGTCAGCTGTTAACATCTAGGTATTTATCGCTCGTGAGGGATAACTAGAGACGATTAGAGACCTGAAAAATTCTCAGGTGTAAGTAGCTTTCCAGCAACTATAGGCCTGTATCACGTTCACAATATTGGCCGTTGACTTACCCGACACTTACTGGAAGTTTCTGAGCCAATAATAATATTGTAACTGAATACAGGCCAATTTCACTGTGTCAGCGAGCAGCTAATAAACAGTTGCTATCACATTCAGTACACAAATACTCTTGGAGGCTAGCCCAAATGTCAGTGAACCCGCGAATTTTTCCAGCCTCTATAGAGATGATGGTTTATCGCGGGAAAACTTGACTGTTTGCTGGGTTTCAACGCACGTTCAGCTAACCAGATGATCATTGGCTTTCTCTTGGAGCTGTTGACCTGTTTGACTGAGCCAACAAGAATACCGGTATTGTAATATTTTCTGCCTACTATTGTTCTGCAGAAAGCTAAGTTGTTTCAGACGTGTAACACCCAATCATACGTGTCGCAAAAAACACTCAGTGTTTTCAAGGGTATGTTGGAACAAAACATTTTCTCGATATCATCATATCTAGGGATAACATGTGAGCACTGAGAAGCGCCGGAATGAGAGGACAGTGGAATCGGGATATCCTCGAGAAAACCCGCTGACCCATATGCAAAAATCCGGGACTGTCCCAGCCGCGAATCGAACCCGAATTGCCGTGGTGGGAGGCTAAGTACCCGAGCCACTGCGCCAGCCTCATCCCCTAGGCTTTAATGAACTGTATTTATTTATGTTGCTTTTTCCATTACTCTACAGTATAAAAAATTCGTAGTTTTAACCAGAGTAAGTATGTAAACTAATGTCTGAACATTTATCAGTTTAGGCACTGCAACAAGAATGTCACGCGTCATTAACACGATCCTAATTTTCCAAATATATGTGAGTTGTGAGAACAAGTAGGATATATATATTATGAGTAAAGTGTTTGCTATGATTGATATAAAACAAAATAACTTTCGTCGGTCTGTCGCATTTCACAAAATATTTTGTATTTTTACAAAAATATCGTAGGCAGCGGGTTGCTAAAAATTGTTTTGTCACTTCAAAAAAATGTAAAATGTTCAAGAATGTATATGTATATGAACAACTATTATTTGTAGGTATTAAAAAAATTTAATATACAAACTTATTTGTGTATTTCCAAGCTATTTCTGTAAAGTTTACTATTTTTGTGCATTTAAAATATTTTTGAAAATTAAATTATAAGGAATACTTTTATGAAAGATCAATAAGATTTTTTTTAGGACTACCTATTTGACTGGACCAATGTTGTGCCCTAAGACTGAATGTCTGTTATTCGTCTGTCATCAGCTAAGCATTGCCACACAACCATCGTCCAATGGACGACTTGAGGTACACGCCCTCTGACGTCACACCACAGGGGGAGAGTACTGTGGGAAACGAAGCTTGTTTATAAACATGCTAATTTGTTAGTAGGTGATTGCAGAAACCATACATTTTGTGAACTCAAAAAGAAATATCACTTTCATTTCGAGCTTAATATACGCAAATGCATAAGATCAATGTTTACCTGAAAAAGCAGCAAATTTCAAAAAAATTATCAATTTTCTTTACATACATCTCATCATGGACATGTGAAGCCAAATGCATGTATGAAGGTTATTTTCGGTTGTGGTATCCATGGAGGTAGGAATTGTATCCCACACCAGACTGGAGCTCTGCCTCATTTCAAGTCGTCCATTATTAGGGCCGTTGATTTTTGGTGAAAATATTTCTGCCCCACACTTTGTTCAATTGCCTTTCGTGCACATCTGCAACTCTTTTCACAATTACTGGCGGCTAGTCTTCGTGCCAAGTCATCTCCCATATGACTTTGCCAATCAGAGTAAAGTTATTACGTGGCAATACGTATGTGTTTTGTTGGTAATCTCTCAAGACACAGGAAGCTTAAAACATCCAATCACTGACCATAAAGCAGAGCTGCAGATGTGCACGTAAATGAAACAAAGTTGGGCAGAAATCTATTCACCAAAAATCATCAGCTCTATCCATTATATAAAGTGCAAGGCGCTCCACAGATTTGGATAATACACCGACAGAAAAGACTCTCGCGATTATTCCAAGATCTACATGAATATTTATTTATTTATTTATACACGATCAAAGTTCAGCACAACGGCCGGTTTACAATTTGTCGTGTGCAAACATAATCACTAACGAAATACATACTTACAGAGGAAAAAAAATATTGAATAATAATAATAAAATTATTAGAAGGGCTCAGCTAAATATGTGTTTACATACATAACAGATTAAATATTAGAACACAAGGTGATGAATGCATAGAAAAAAATTACTCGCAATCACATATTCCTTTCAGCCACTGTAATAAACCAACATGCTAAGACTTTGCTTAGAGACAGTGGGAAATCGTAACAATATTTCTTGCCCCCGTATTTTGGAAAACAGTATATCGTACTGCACCGTGTATTATTGGTAGAGATAGGAATCATTCGTGGGTTCACTGACCTGTAGGCTGGCCTCCAATTATGTGTACTCAAGTAAACAACAGCTTCTCATTGGCTGTTCGCTGATACAGTGAGGACCCGCGTTTGGGCCTGCAATTACTTGCTGGTTTGTCAAATAAGTAGGGCTAGGAACATTTCGCGAGTTCAACAACCAACATGCTAGAAATCCACTATCCTGTGTACACCGAAGCCCTAACATTTGTCCGTTGCCTGCTACTCATTCAGACAGTAGACAATGAATGAATTGACGGGGCTTGGGTATGCATAGGACGTTGGATTCTAGCATCCAAGTAATTGAATTTGCGAATTTTTCCTAGCCGTATACATAGTCCAGTTACGAAACTGGTACTAACTTACAATGGTTTGAATTTTAGCTTGTGCCTAAAAGAAAAAAAATCGAATTTTTCAGGTTTCGAATGAGTGGATGCTGTATGGTTGTTGTTTAAAGACGAATCACGGCTGTTCAGTGCGAGAGGTGCAACAGAGTTACTATAAGCACAGTTAGATTGTGAATAACGAACGAAGAACGTCACATATGAACATGTTATGTTGAAGCCTAGCAAACAGACAAATTTAGCTCACACATTTTTATCGAAATATGCAGTTCGGGACATTTGATTTATCGCGGGTACCGTTTTGCACATATTCCTTAGACTCTTAGACTCTTAACAGAAACTCTACGAACACATCTGAAATCAATCCTAAGGAAAAGAAAAAGTAAGTTTAATAGGTCGTATACAATGGTAACGAGCATGTTAGCTTCTAATTTTAGTGTGATTTTACGGATTATTTGACTCATGTCGTTTCGGCTCCCTATTGTCTGCCGACCAACCGTTGGTAGGTGTTACAGATCATAGTGGGCGTGTCTCATATAGTGGACCAATAGGACGGTGGTGAGGAGGGCAAAGAGATACCATGAATAGATAAGTAAATTAATCATTTGCTAATTCCGTGACCTGCATGTCAAAATATACCGTCTTTCGTATATTTTAGGGGGATTGATCCCTGTCAGATCGGTTATACTGTTTTTCTTATAAATTATGGAACAGACACATTGTTTTATTTTTTCACGCTGACAAGGCATAGTTTATTGTTTCATGCACTTTTTGGACTCCACATGGCATTGTTTTTGTTAATGTTGCGGCCTCTGTAGTCGCTCCCGTAAATACAGCAATTTTTTTCTTTTCAGCTGTTTCCCGTTGCAAAATAATGAACATATAATGGTTTCAGCAATTACAGAAAATCGATTAAGTTTGTATCTATGCCTTGTCGTGACAAAAATTGTGATACATCGACTGGAAGAGAAGTTATCGAGAAGAACAGATAAATCCAAGGTGGTAGGGATCAATACCCCTTAAGCCACGACCATTTGTCTGATAGCTACTATTTACCGGTCCCACAAAGGCGATCCGGGTTCGATTTTCGGTGAGGTCGGTCCCCGGGTTTCCGCATGTGGGGATCATGCCGGACGATGTCTTTGGTTGGCGAGTTTTTTTCGGGGATCTCCCTATTCCCCCGCCCTTTCATTCCGGCGCTGCTCCGTACTCACATCATGTCACCCCTCACCAGCACACCTTCAAAGCCTTCGAAGCAGGGGCGTCATTTCAGGTTTTTCTAAGGGGGGGGGGCAAGATTTTGTTTTCCGGCGACAGTGACCTTGTTGCATCTTTTTTATTAATTAAGCATGTATAAATTAGATACTTTAATAATAAAACTTCAGTTATTTGCTTAAGTTAGCATTATTTAAATTAAAAAATACATAAAATATATTTATACACATAAAATTCTAAATTCAGAGGGGGGCATTTGTCCCCCCCCCCTTGTGGCCCGAAATTACGCCACTGCTTCGAAGCGCAGTTATGAAGGCCCCTATAAACGTCTCCTTACCTAGGCTGGAAGTGTGGTCACAGACTAAATAGTAATACGGATGTGAAATGACGTGACGGCTCATTTGATGAGAGCAAACTTCGCAGCTTATTGGCTGCCTAGTTTGGTTGATGACAGCCCAGTGTCTGTTTGGCTCGTGCATGTTACAATATGTTTTTTATTGGCCTGGCTGCCGGCTAGCCGGGTAGCTGCCTTACGCTGATTGGCAGTAGGAATTTCCGTCATGTTGCTGGCGTGTGTGAATGAGTTCGCCGTTTTACCGGCTATTTCACATCTGTATTCCTAAATATTCTGTTGTGTGGAGCAGCGAGTTCCAAATATTATTTTAGTAATGAAACAATTTAACGCGTATTCAGTTACGCAGTTTTGCTCATAAACAGAAAACAAATTCTACCAGGGCATTTTGGAGACCGTTGCAGATGCAGCAATTTCGTCCTCATACAATCCAACCACGTGAGCGGTTTGAGATTATACTTTTGTCATGTTGGTAAATTGCGTCAACATTGGGGAACAAAGTTTTCACAATCTGATCAGCTTGTCTCTTTAAAAAGGCAACGTTGGCGGATAATAATGTGTATGACAAAATACCATTGGCTGCCAATAGCGTGATCAAACTCCCGCTCTCGGCAACAATCAATCCGCGGTAGTAAGTTTCTGATGGCATCTCTGGATGTAACCTCACCCAGACGTTCAAAACTGAGTGAAACATAACTGTTCAACAAGGTAATCGCCTTACATATACAAATACTTCAGGTTTGGAGCTTTAGCACCACTCTGTCTTCTTAAGGATGTTCAAGTGCGATAGTCATAATTTTGTATTTATACGAAATAATGTTAGATTTGTAGACGATATTTGTGAGTGCAGTTTTCTCTTACGAAACAATCTTAGCTGGCGTAGTTTTCTCAAAACGGTGCGTCAAAGTCAAAATTTGCTTGTTCTGCTGCCGTGCAAATACTACAAACCAATTGGCTTACTTATGCGAAATAATTCACAGTGAAATAACATACTATGTGCTACGTAATAAAACATTTGAAAAAAAAATCCGCAACCTGTTTTTGTAAATTTAAAAAATTGCTGAATTTGCAAATTTTTTCCTGTAATTTGCAATTAAATTATTTTAAATTCTAAATATTACGTTGTAGATTTATAATGTTTTGTTGCATAGATCATGGGATGCAAGTTCACAGCGAATTATTTTGTTTAAGTAGGTCAGTTGGTTTTCACTATTTGCATGGCAGTGTAACAAGCAAATTTTGACTTTGAGACCCTATTTTGAAAAAAACTATTAGAGCTAAAATCGTTTGGTAAGAGTAAAATGTACTCACAAGTATCGTCTACAAAACTAATAATATTTCAAACAAATATGAAATTATGATTTTATCGGACTTAAACACCCTTAAGGCGCTTAAATTATACAACCTTTATTGGATTATTTTTTTATCGCCACGTAATCAGGTTTTCTTGATAACCGGATTATGCCAAAAAAACCTGCAAGGAATCAAGGTTCTCATGACTTGTTGGAAGCTTTCAATTTCCACGCGGGTTACTGTTTAAGGCTTGGTTGCAGTCACCATACCATGTAATTTTGTTTTTCGGTTTTTTGAAATTCTGATGATAAAAATGTAAAATCTGCGATCATTCCTCAAATTATATTTACTTTGCGCAACAGTACAGAAATTGTGATTCAGGTGATGACAAATAACTACGCCATAACCAGTGTGGCAATTTGTTTACATACATAATTTGCCTTACAGATTGCGACCAAATTATACATAACCAACACAATCGTCATGTATGTAATGTAGCACAAAGTAAATAGAATTTGAGGTATAATCACAGATCTAAAATTTTTCTTACCAATTTAAAAAAAAAGGTGGAAAATAATAAAGTTCAATGTGGCGACTGACAGCGAGCCTTAAGCAAAAGCAACGCAACCTGAAATTTTGTCTCATTCACGCTTGCCTTGTGCCTTAACACAACCTATATGTTGGTTGAACTATTTATTGGCGATTTGTTGTGGAGTTCCAGTTCGCTGAGAAGTACCCTGCTGGTGGAATTTTTCACACTGTTTTGGTGCTGGCAATTTTTGTTGACTCTTTTTAGACATCGTGTCCTGTACTGGGTAAACTAACCGTGATATACCGTACTTGACTATACCTTAATATCGTGACAAACCACTCTGCCTGATTCACATAATTGGGAACTCTCTGTACAATAGTTCACTAGGTTGCCAGCAGAGAGCAGGCATGTGTAGATTCGGCAATAAGTGATAAATGTATAACACATAACATCTAAATTAAAATTATTAACATATTTCTGTTACTAAAATTCAAAGCCTTAGTAACACGAAGTAGGGTCCTAGACACCAGAAATAAACTTGCTACAAGCTTGTAGCAAGCTCGCCAATGCAAGCCAGTAACCTTGCAGAAAGCATGAAATGGCAAGCCAATAAACTTGCGACAAGCTTGTAGCAAGCTCGCCAATGCAAGCTAGTAACCTTGCAGAAAGCATGAAATGGCAAGCCAATAAACTTGCTACAAGCTTGTAGCAAGCGCGCCAATGCAAGCCAGTAACCTTGCAGAAAGTATGAAATGGCAAGCCAATAAACTTGCTACAAGCCTGCTGCAAACTGCCTAGTTTATACATTTCTAACTTACTGCAAGCTTGATTTGCAAGATTGCTGCAAGCTTAATTTTCATGCAATATTTTCACTAACATTCAAATTTACGTCTTAAATATTGCTTGTTCATCGACTTGTGATGTTAATTACTAAACATTAAATTTCGACTCCTTTGCCAAGCTTCAAAGCAGGTATGCTAACCAGTGGACTATTGCAAATACTTAAGAGGTGTAGTAATGCGATTCGGTTGTAAGAGAACGTACTTTGTTATGGAAATGCTGATGTTTGTGAATTTACTAACAACAGTAAGGATATCAGTTAACTTGCAGTTATCTTAATATATAAAATGAAGTGTCATGACACACTCACTCATCAACGCACAGCCCATACCGCTGGACCATGACATTTTGAGGGAAGCTCTTCCCTTGCCCCGTAGGCACCTAAAAGAATCCTTGATATCTCATTAACCGGGAACGCTATCATAAATTTTTTTACTTCATCATATTGCCCAAAAAAAATGCATATTCGCAAATTTTTTGATTTTGCAAAATTCGATAATTAAGGGGGTGAAAAGCCGTAAAATGTGTTTTTCATTAATCCGTGATTTCTCCTAAAACCATTTCAGATAGTGAGGTGAGTTTTTCTTTAAAATGATGCTTAAGTAAATATCTAAAAATCATTTTTACAATTTTTCGAAATTCGGCTTTGAAAGCTCTTTAAAAAATAAAACGTGTTTTTTAATTAATCCCCCTTATCTCCTAAACCAGTGGAAATATGGAAATGGTTTTGGCTTTAAAATAAATCTCACGTAAATAAAAAAAAAGTAATTTCAGGATTTTTCGAAATTCGTCCTTGAAAGCTGTTAAAAAAATATAATGTGATTCCAAATAATCATCTGTACCGCTTATACCCGTTGAGACATCGAGATGGTTTTTTGATAAGAATGAAGCTTATGTAAATATGTACAAATAAAATTCAGTTTTTTATGAAACTCGAAAATTAAGTAGGTGAAAAGCAGTAAAATGTTACAGTCTCCCGAAAAATGAGAATGATCACGGAGAAATAATTCAACAGTCGTTTCATTTTGCTAACCTGCTCATAAATAAAACCTCTTTGGACTGTAGCCACTACACACGAAAGAATTATCACGGCATGCCTTTAACATTCACTAAGGTATTGTATAAAGTTTGTGGTGTGGAAGGGCTGGGGTTACGGGTTCGTATCCCATGCAAGACTTTGCGATGGGAATTACTATGACATCATACGAGCATATTGCGCGCGCTCTTTACACTTAGCTAAGATAGTTAATTGTAGTTCACTGTTTATTGAGTACGCAAGCTGTTAAATGCCTTAATCACATATTTTATCCAGATATACGGTTTACATTACATAATTTCACGCGGGCAAAGCCGCAGCCGGCCGGCTAGTAAGTAATGTAGTAATAATTGTTTTAGCTAGCATATGAAACAATGTTACTTTTTAAAGTGCTTGGTACATTTACAAAGTTAAGTTTAAATCATGTTCGATCATTACTGATGGACACTTAGAAAATATTTCATTAATTAAGATTGCTAAGTAAAACTTCAATGCGATATCAGCTTAGTATAGGGGACAGGATGCATGCAGCTTATCACATGACCAGACTTACTACGTAAGTGTAATTTAAGTCAAATACAGCTTTATCGCAAGCTTGGTTCAGGCTTGCAGCAAGATTTCTGAGCAAGTTAAAATAACGTGAATTGTAAACTTGCTGCAAGCTTGATTTAGGCAGCTCAAGTCTCGTGAATAAGCTTACTATGGCAAGCCAAAATCAAGTGAAATGTACGCTGGCAAGCAGACTTGCAGCAAGCTTGTTATGGCAAGCCTAAATTAAGTGGAATGCAAGCTGGGGATAGCTTACATCCCAGAGAGCAGAAAAAGATTGCTACAATATTGCTGCAAATGTGTCACGACAAGCATAAAAGCTTGCTGCAAGCCTGCTACAAGTTGCCTAGTTGACACTTTTTTAAATTGTTGCAACCTTACATACTAAACTTCATTTAAGGTTATCTTGTAAACCATCGAGCTTAACACAAGCTTGCAAGAAAATTAACTGCGAGCATTTTTCTTAAATACACATGCAGAAAGCTTGTCAGGCAAGCCTGTAAGCTAAAAAAATACTCATGCCAGCATACAAACTTAAGTCAGTAAGCCTACCGAAGCAAGATTATAACTGCAAGTAAAATGCAAGGCTTGCAGTAAGGTAGCATATTGTGTGGGGTGGGTTTACTCCTTGTTGCATAGGAAAATAATATTTTGATCGGACTGCACTCGTAAGCAAACTAGCGTTTTATTACGTACATCCCCTACAAGTAAAATATGACTTTTGTCGCTGAGAATATTACTTACAATTTTTTTACCTTTCACATCCAGTAAGATTGTCGCAAATCATGTTTCCTGTTTGTCCTGAGTTACTAGTACAATTTTCGCCATAAAATTGAAACGCTGAACATCCTAATTTACAGAAGTTAAGAAATTGAGTATCTTTCAAAAATGTTGTGGGTGACATTCTGTTCAGCTATTACTTTTGCATCCGTAGTCTACCTATGATCCGAACGGATGTACGCAAGATTCGTCTATCTTGATCACTCAACACACATTTCCGTTCACGCTGGTGTGCACCAGACATGGTGTTTCCAGTTATTATTCAAGCGATCGAAACATGCACTTCGCGAAACTTCTGAAACATTGGCAACCTTGATTACGGTGCCATTCTCCACACAACCAACAATAATCGGGCATTTCCCCAACCACAAATGAAGAGAACGGAACGTACTGTTACCTAAAACTTTGATAATTGAATGTTTTATGTCCACCCTAATAGGATAATCGTTACTCTATTTCGTGACACTAAAGCTTCGAACTTCAGTAACAGAAATATATCAAACATTTTAACTGTGATCTTATATTTGATGCACTGCTCAATTTTTCCCGAAACTACACATGTTTTCTCCTTATTGGTAAATTAGTTAACACTGAGTAGAGCCTTGTCAATGTTGTAAAGTCTACAAAGTTGTTTATCAAGATATTAAATTATATTACGATATTGAGTTAGATAACACTGCAATTTTGGCGGTCAACATTTTTGCCCGTCCCTTGAACCTATTCTCGAAATGTGATAGATCTGTCAAGTCTGTTTCTTCTTGTTTCCTATAATCGCTTAAAAGAAACCGTTGTGGTTTGTTGCGCATCATTTGTGCAGTTCTCCAACCATGAGTTGACGAGTTTCACGCCATGTCAAAACTTGTGAAGACACGAGAGAACTCCAGTTATGAAGATCCAAGCCATTTCGCATTCGCAGCAGCTAAATTAGCAATGAATATTCATGTGATATAATGCACGCGCTTGCATTTGGAGAAATTCGTCGGGAGTCGTGACTGGCTGGCATGCGTTTCAGGAGATGGCTGTGTTCTCCTTGGGGCGAAACTGTCTGGTCTGACGTCGAGCGACGAGGCATCATCCATTTAGAGAGATCGCTGCAGACAGTCGAGGCCCACTGAAGAATGCGTGTCAGATAATTTTCTTGTACTTTCAGTTTTCGAGCTATAACATTTATTCAAGTTTTATTACCAAAATATTCTCTTCGACAAGACATCGCATATATTCTTGATAAATCGCTTGAAATAAATTGTAATGGAATTATTTACTAAAATTGTCATGCAGAATCATTGCTAATGGATTTTAGGTTACTTTTAAGAATGATTATAAGTCCAATATCAGATGAACGTGTAACACTATTATTATCTCCGAAATTCATCATAATTATTCTCTATGCCTCAACATTGCCATATTTACCAAACATATTTTAAAACAGAAATAATTGCAGAAAAAAGCTAAACAAAATGAATCATCTAGCTCTCCCCTTTAAGAGGGCGTGGAACATAATTCAACACTAAATGCAATAATATGTAACTGTAGGCTCCTTGAAGCCAATTTGTGAAAATTAAACAATAGCAATCCTAGACAATTGTTTCAGTCAACGTTTTAAACATTGTTTCCAGTGTTACGAACTTCTGAGGCATAATCTCTGACGCCGGAACCTCGTGCATTTAACTGCGGCGCAATAGATCACGCGTAACAAACAAGTAATTCTGGATAAATATTTACTCATAAAGTTGTCGAATACCATTATCAAGGATTGTCATTGAGTAATTTATCCATATCGGCTTCGAAAAAAGCGTAGGAATATTGATGATTTAAGCGTTTATTTATCTTCCACGCACTCTTAAGAACGCCGCCTTCCCGCGCTTCAAATGCGTTGCAGTGTTTTCTGAAATACGTTTTTTAAAACGAAAATATTCCTCAAGAGCACATTATGCCAATGTACGAAAAGGAAACATACATCATACAAGGTCAGAATGTCATTGGTAAAACACGATGCTCATTAAGGGTCCTGTACAGCGGGCGCTAGATGCCGTATTTCAGGTACGTAAATACGCAGGTGATAAGAGCTAGACTGGTTAAAATGCATCAACTACCGTATCGCCTTTATGCACGGTATACGAAAATGGTTTGCAGTGTTTTGGTCATCAAACGCGGAAAATCACATCCTGTGTAAAGCCCTCTGAAAAACCGTTTTGCGCGCCCGACAAGTATCTTGTTCTATTTTCAACTAACTGTTTTAAGGATGTATGGTATGTAACTCAGCGTTAAAAGTACCAGTTAATATTTGCAGGTTTCTGAAAAACCAGTTAAAAAAAAAAAAAAACAATAATTGTTTTTGCCATAACCTTCCAAACAAAATTTTTTCTCGGGTAATGTATTTAAGAAGTACAATATCTGATGCCGTTATCTCGCAAAGTATCATGCATAGCTAATGCAAATTTATTGGTAAACGTTTGCTCATATAGTTTGCGAATATCGTTTTCTAGAATTGTTGTAGTTCTCCTGTATTGACTTTTAAAAGCTTGTAGATTTCAATTAGGGCTGAAAGCGTTTATTTACATTACACACACCATAAATTCATTCTCGTTCTCGGCTAGTTCATAACCGCATGATGCTTTCTGAAGCACGGCGTAATAAAAGGCGAGATTGCATGGATATGCTTCGCTCGAAACTTGCCGAGACCAGCTCGACGAGAAACGCCCCGGAGACAGCGAACTGTTTCGCAACATTGGGACTAGCTCTTGTGAATAAGTAGGCACATAGGCGTGCAGCGCTCCTACCAGAACGCATTGTCAGGATAATAAACCTGAAACCCATATAAAAACGAGTTTCATCGCCTCTAGCGGGCCGCGAACTGGAGATCACGCTCAGATATACGTATCGTAATAGACCTACTTCGCAGGCGTCACGGAAATAATAAAATTAAAAAAAAAAAAAAAAAAAAAACTACGCTCCAGTGATAAATTTTCAAAACGAATCTACCGGACACGACAGTATAACAGATTCAGATCGCGTGCGGCCGCAGCAATTGAAGAAACTTTTCTCGTAGTTTGTTCCCAGAAAGCAGTAAGACTGGCAATGCGGAAAGATAACGTACACTGTAAAAACTAGTTTGTACTTTTTTAAGGAAAATCCTTGAAAACCCAGTTGCCAAAGAAATGTCTTCTAAAACTATAATGGTTGTTCTTGTAAAATAATACAACGGGTATGTTTGTAAAATTACAAGACTTAGACTTGCATTATTTGTGTCTGCTATAGTTAAAAATAAATAAATACTAATTTTACTTTAAGCACGGCACTGAACTTATTTATTAAATTGCTTTTGATTAAACACACGTATTCATATATTTGTTAAAAATAACAGTGTCGAGTCATCCAGATTCGAACCTGCATCGCCGTTTTTGTACTACGCATCATACCTTGAGACCACCTCGACTTACATGTTATTTGAATTTATATTATTTGTGTACATTCAATTTATTGTTCAGTAATTAAATTTTTTTTATTTTAAGCATGCAAACATTCTGAATATTTACTTTATTAAAAAAACGGTATCATGAGAACGTGATTTCTGATTAACTTAAGTAATTTCCGGTGAACCTGTCATTTTGGTATAGGACCACAATATTTTCGTAAGTATTTGTTTTTAAGAACATCGTTATAGCTTTTAAAAAAAATAATTTTACGAGATGTATTATTGGGCATTTACACAAGTTTGTCAATCTACGAAGAAATGCCTTGTAATATTTACAAAAAATTTTACAGTGTATGTAGGAAGCATTTTCTCTCGCAGGAAAGAGTTTTGAAGGAAGTAAAAAAGAAGTATCATTTCTTATTAACGTACCTCACTTTATGGTTGGAAACCCTGTCGAGGGGAGTGATTCATGATGTAATATATCTCTGGGTTGTTAACTAACCCGACTCCGATGGGAAACGAATCCGATAAACTGTAAGTTCGTAGTCCGTTGCAGGTCAGGCGGAGTGAATGCGTCCCGATAAAGTTTGCACGAACGAAGATTTCCCCGGCGGATTTAATACATTCTTCTCGGTGAAGAGGCCTGTGTGATTTATCGGTTAGAAATATTTGCCTCGAGCCACGGTGAACCAGGTTCCAGATGATCCTTTCTTTAAATTATTCTTCGTGGGAAACGCGCAAGACGTCGTTCGCCGGCGGATTTAAAATACCTGTGAAATTGCTAAGGACTCCTGACTATCGCGAAAATGTGTCTGCACCACTTTGTTTCAATATCCTATGAGCAAATCTGCAGCACTTCTTCATAGTCGATGATTGGATATCGTTAGGGGCCCTGGTTTTCCGCGAAAAGAATTTTGCCCCACTTTGTTTCAGTGCGTTACGTGCACATCTGCAATTCTGCTTCATGATTACTGGCAGCGTGTTTATATGAAGAGCTGTATATCATTTGTCTGAGACTATACTATAAAGTCTCTGCAACACGGCTGTGATTTGCCTGTAGAATCCCAAGGCTCGAGAGAGATGAAATATCCCATCGCTGACTACGAAGCAGAACTGCAGATGTGCACGTAAGGCACTGAAACGAAGTGGGGCAAAATTAATTTCGCGAAAAACCAGGGTCCCTAGATATTGTTAACTCACAACTCCTTGGGGTTCTGCCTGCTAGTCACAAATATGTGCGGTGGTGCAGTCATATAAGCGACGCTTTTACACAAAGACGCGCTGCCAATAAATATGAAGTACATTCAGGAAAAACTATAATATAGAATAAAAATTAACATTACTTTGTAATATTTTTGTGCATGTCCTCCATTTTGAAATTGTGAAATTCAGATAAGCAGGTTTTTTTTTGTGTAACTGTTTATGACTCGCATTGTTACAATTAGGACAATCACAAACAAATGCCTATGATTTGCTACATTTTCCATTAGAAAATAAAAATTGCCGCCTATACAAGATTTTATAGTTTCACAACATAAGAAGAAAGGTCGTTTTTTAGTTTCTTGAATCGTTTAAAAGAATTTATTCTCATTAGCGTATGCCACAAACAAAATTATTCGTTTGAAATTTAAATTCAAGCGAATTTCAGGAAGTACAGTTAACACAGTGTTAAAATTAACTTCATACGTTTTTCAAAGTAACAAAAGTGAAAAACGACTGGAGGTTCACTTGTGTAGAGAGTGTACCTTAACTGAATTTTAACTCATAAATATATATTAAAATGAATGTTAATGTATATTCAGGAATACAATTTTAACATTTAAAACAATTTAACGGATGTTCTATTCGCGTTTCATTTACAATTATTTTCAGCAAAATACAAATATTATGCAATTTTTTGCATGAAAACATATAAGACTAAGGTTTATATAATTATATTATTGTTTCTAAAATTTAATTTTATAACATGTCACAACAATTACTAACTGTTACTTTTAACCTTACGTACAATTGTAAACCATGTAAAAAATTTCGATAATAATGTGGACATTGAGTTATCGCACAAGTTTCTATGTACTTTGATATTGGTCCCAAGATATACGATGGCGGAAATTTATACTTCTCGGGAAACAACAAAAGTTATGAGGACACACACAATCGAGAGTGTATAATCTGCTACCAGAAAAAAGAAAACACGGAATTTCGCATCACTGTCGTGTAACTCAAACATAAAATCCGACCAGCTTTATATCGCTCTTTTCGATCCACCTACGAGCAAGACAAATTTGCTAATGCACGTGTTATAAATTAAGCGCACTCTACAGGTTTGCTGCAGCGTGCTGCGAGTAAGTTTTTTTTTTTTTTTTTTTTTAAGGAATACTCTAAACCGTGTGTTTGAATTCTATATAATCGAAAATAAAAGACATTTTAAACTATCCTACTCTATTTTTGTCTCCTAGATATCATGATTAAAATAGTTGTTTCGGGGTACCTCAAAACGAATAAAAACGGTTCATTTAGACAGCTGTGACGAAAAAAAATTCCTACTGAAATCGTAAAACGAAAACAGAGAATCACGCGCTGTTCTTTAGTGCGCTCGTTCCGTAAATAAAAAAAAATAGGGCCACGTCTTAAAGTCACATGGGAAAACTCTTAGCCGTCTTTAATATAAGGCCGCGGCCTTAGATATGGCAACCCTGTCAGGAACGGTCATTTTAACACTTTTTTGTCTCGCTAACGGTGATGGCTTTCCCCTGATTCGCCGGTATGTATGGCACAATAACGAATCAGGTAGAGTAATAGTTATTCGAGAGGTAAAACAAGTGTTAAAAATGACCCTTCCTGACAGTGTTGCCAGATCTAAGGCCGGGGTGTCTACTAATGACGGGTATGGAAAACTACCAAAGACTGAAACATTGCACGCAATTTTCACACCCCGCACGTAAAGGCGACAAGGTTGTTGAAGCACGAGTCAGTCTAGCTCTTATCGTCTGCCTGTTTCCGTACCTTACACGCGGCGTTTAGAGCCTGCTGCATAGAGCACTTGAAGAGAACTGTGCACTGGTTTGAAATGTCTGTGTCAGACGTGCGGGAACAGCGTAGCGATAAGAGCCAGAGCACCACTCTCGACGATAGGCACATGGTCTCTATTCGCAGCGTTAAACTGGCGTGCAATTTTTTCGTAGAACTATTTTTCCTGTGGGACTCTAAGCGGTGACCCTAAATTTTTATTTTTGCATAGTATGAAGTAAAGACCAATGCACGCACCTCATTTTGCAATTTACGGTTTCAGGCCGTAGTTTCAGAGTTACAGCAGTCTAAAAAAGCAGTTTTTTAGACATTTCCAGAGGCCCAAAAAAACATGTTACTAACAAGTATACTGAATTTTCAAACAGTGGCATACGTAGTTTCAAGTGGGTGATATTTTCATAGATAACAACAATAATAATAAGTTCAGCGGTTTCTTGTATAAAAGTATTCGCGTAACACGTCACAACACCGTCCAACGGCTAAGTACACAGTCCTCTTAATGGTTCTGCATACATTGCTAAAGGCCACAGACTTTTACTGACAAATTAATATTAAATAACTTGCTAGTGGTAATTCTTTCATGCAACTAGTTGCAAACTTGTTCTTGGATCTGACGAACGCAGACGTTTTTCCAGACAGGTTATCTTGGCTCCCTGGGTAAAATTATTTTCCACCTTGGAAAGCCTAGACGTGCAGGAGCGGTAAGGACGATGCGGTAAGCGCATCACAATTACTTCTAGCCTTTAGGCGCAAGTCATGAAACTGACGAGCGGTGTTCTCTCGGACAACTCGCGTTTACGAGACGTTCACTTAGTTCCCCCTCATTTTACGATATAAAATTTAATCTATCTGTGTGCTGTAAAAGTTAAGATTTCTATACATAAAAATTAACGCAACATTACAAATATTTGTCATTTTCGGCATACTAAAAATACACATTACAGATAAATGGAGAACTTGAAATGAGCACGCACACAGTGGCGGATCCAGATCTATATTATTGACGAGAGGGGAGGGGATGGAATTCCTAAATTGTAACTATGCTCATACCCCGAGTCTAATAAGGGATGTCCAGGGGTTCTCGTCTGGAAAAGATTAGATTTTATGGTGCCAAATACTGTTATTTAAAGATTTCCTAAACAAAAAAATTTAGTATACGACTTTAAAAATTTGTAATATTTTACACATTAACTATGAGCTATATAAAACGTCGAAAGGGGGGACTTGGTCCTCTGCCCCCCCCCCCGGCCCCCTTGGATCCGCTCCCGAGTATGCACACGTGTAACATTCTTCGAATGCTTATCGTAAGCAAACGTCAAGCACGCAACGCAGTTTTCAAACAAATTTTTAACGGTCGAAGCTCAGCACGCCGTTTGGCCGCTTGGTCAGACGGGCCCCTTTAAGTGAGCGTATTGTACCAAATTAAAAAAAATATGATTTAAAAATAATTTATAAAATCATTTTACTAGTTTTGTTAGTGTGAATGCTAAAATTAAATATTAGATTTTGTGTTTTAGAAAAAAAATATTATAATATGACATAATTTCAGAAATTTCACATGAATTATTACTTCATTTACTATGATATTTCGTACCTCCATGTTAACTCCGTGGCTGCAAGCTTTGCAGGCAGTTGTGTAATACTTAGGGACAGGAAATTTTCATGTGTTCAATGATTTTCATTTTAGAATCCACTGTACTATGCATTCTCAAGACCCGTCTATTCATTCATTTCCTGCTGTTACGGTGAATAGCAGCTAATTAACAAATGGCTCGGGTTTGTTCCGTCATTTCTGAGGTGGCGGATTAAACTCCGCAATACGACTATAAAAAGTTAACGGCTGGCCTGAGTCTCGTTTAACTAAATCGAATCACCTGGGAGCAACAAAAGAGCATCGCTGCACGCGCGCTTGTAACTTATATTCTCCGCCGAGACTTGGGCACCGAGGGATCCACTTTGCTTACCGCGCGCATAATCACGTCAAACCAGCCATACATATTTTAACAAATGTTTCAATTTTTCCTCTTTGTTGAAGGCTCACGCTGCACAACATGGGTGAGCGAGGATAATTTTTTAGTCGTGAGGATAGGAAGGGATAGATGTTGGAAGGAACGGTCTCCAGAATTTATCTCCCTATTCCTCCATCTGTGCTCTTGTAAAACTATGCAAGCGTATATAGTCTGATTTTGACATTTTTCTTCTTATAAAATTGTCTGGCAACTCCATTGTGTGGACCTTTTAGGGGAGAGAGCTAAATGCTAAATTTTATTTATCGATTTCCTGCAGTAACTTCCGTTTTAAAACGTGTCTGGTAAATGTGGCAATGTTGAGGCATAGGAGTAATTTGTGACAAATTTTGGAGATCATAATACTCTTACATGTCTACTTTGTAACTATTCTGGAATGTTAACCTATAATTCCCTTGCAGTTACTCAGCACGACAAATTAATGAAAGATTCTAATATTAATTATGTCAAACAGTTTACTAAGAATATATTCTATGTCTTGTCAAAGAGAAAATTTTGATAATACAACTTGAATAAATGGTATGGCTGGAAAATAAAAAAATACAAGAAAACTATCAGACACTCCCCTTTAAACTATCTTGATTTCCTGAAAAAAAAGGTTCTCTACAATCTAAGATATATGAATAATAATTTACTATTTGGCAACGCTCCTTATCTAATTACTGTGGAGACGGTGTATAACTTAAACATGATAGTGAACTGAGAATATACTACAAATAAATGTTCCTTAAAATCAGTATCTGTGTAATACTATAAGAATTTACGTAAATGTTGAGTTGATAAAAGCATTCAATGTGAAAGTTATTTATCGTGGTTCGTGACACGATTTGGTTCACATTTTTTGCCTTAGCTCCGATAAGATTGGCCGCCCTTGCAGGTTGAGACTTGATGCGATCGTTGCATCGCCCTTACCATTTCTGCACTTCTAGGCCTCGAATTCGCACAATATTCCCACCCAGTTGACCATGTAAGATAAAGAAATAATTTAGTATTCATAACCAGAAGTCCTCCAGAAGTGCTCTGTTTATCATGAGCAGCCTATATTCATGCAAAAGAAAAAAATTTCATTCATGTTATAAGAACAAATTTTATTTTTAAAGTTAGTTTGTATATAAATATAAGTATATTTAACTTTAGTTTACACAGTTTCACACTGTTCGAATGATCTGGACCAGATAGGACGCACTTTCTCCCTCTACCTTTCGAGCCCGAAAACTCAAAAGCCAATAGCGTTTATATACATCGGTAGTGTAACTCCCGTTTTATATGTGGGAAACGTAACGGACGTTGTAGTTGGTCGGTAAGTTTTCTCAGGGTAATCCTTTTCTCCTGCCCTTTCATTCTTCCATTGTTATTGTAGGGAGTTCAGGAGAAGGCAAGGCAGAACGGCAGGGTGGTGGTGGGGGCCACATAGCGCTCCGCTTATCCCCACCACCAGTCGCATACCTGAGCCTTGCCTTCTCCTCAGCTCTCTACAATACATATTCACATGTTTTTACTCAAACAAGCACTCGCCAAGCGTGTCATCGCAGAGTCTAAATCAATGTTTAGGTAAATTACTTCCTAATAGAACAATTTTTTAGAAAACGTTACCATACATATATGCTTACATACGAAACTTTATGTACCGGATCTCCATGAAAGTATGGCAGAAACATTGCGAGATGATTCCTTGCTAAAATGAGGTTATTTTTAACAGACTGTCCTGAAAAAAACTCCTAATAAGCACACCACGCCAATCCTAGCCTACTTTGAAGACAAAAATGTCAGCAGCAAAAAGTTGTACGGTGACATTTCACATACAAAATGAGTGTCGAATTTTTATAACGTTTAATTTAAAATTTAAGCATTTTTAAATAACAAAAAATTTATTTTTTAATACATTGTAGATCATTTAACCTACCACATCTTTGTTCACTGTGAATTCTTTCTGTCTTGCGTGTCAGTTGTTTTCGTTGTCGTACTTAAAACCGTAACATGCAAAATTTGACATTTGCAAGCCACAGCGAACAAACAATGAAAAAAAAAAAAAATCACATCAGCAAAATGTATTCACAATTTATGCCTACAAGTGAAAAAAGTTACCCACACAAAAATTAAAATATGACTGAAAGCTGTTGTAGACCACTAAGAATCCTGTCTTTGTTGTTTGGACAGTGTTATTTTCACGAACGGCTAACCTCATATCGCGTTATCTGTCGCCTTATTATCTACTTTCTTCTGATTTCCGGTCTATCTACCATTATAATCAGCAAATATTGCCAGTTTTGTACTTTTTTGCGTCTTGCAGGACAAAGTAACCAAACTGTCATTGATAAAATAAATATGAGATCTTTATTAATTTTTTTTCAAGTAGTTAACGCCTATATGAATTATTACTTTTTTTCAAGTTTTCTGTTCTTTTTTTTTTAAACTGGTACAAATTCCTGACACCTATGGAGTATTTTGAATTAACTGTATTATCTTTGTTTTTTTAAGGGTGATAATCACTAATAAATACTGGTATTGTTAGAAATTTACTAAAAGTGCTAACGATTAAGAAACACACACGGTAAATTGCTATTACATGAATTTATATGTACGCTTTAACTAGGATGAGGAAGAAGCAGATAATTAGTAAAATTAAAACAAAGAACTTAAAGAAAAATTTAAATTGTTTGTTCCCAGCCAAATTATTTTGTGGTAAACAAAGAATATAATTATAGTGTCCACAAATGTTTAGTTGTGTCATCAATATGGGTTTTGTGGTCAGTACAAAAGGTATTTGGCAGGGTCAATATTTCGTATCTCCCACACAATATAAATTTTTTTTGTCGGGAGACAAAATTGAAGAGTGGTAAAATACTATTTTTGTTCTACTCACACTAAAGCAATTAACATAACGGATAAATTATTTTAAAACGATTTTTCCAACTTGCTCTCGTTCAGGATTTGCGTAATAAATTTTGTTTAAGTAACCGAATCAATAACTATCGCGTACTGTCGTTTGAGTGAGTACAACTGATTGTGAGTGACGTACGTTGAAAAAATGACTGCGTGAAATACATCTGATTATCTCACGTCTCACTGCAGTGCATTTGCAGTATTTGCCTATATTGGCTGCTTGTGAATGAACTACGTAGGAAGGCGTTTAAATTAAGTCTCCAGGATAGCCTGGGCTGGGCAGAATTCCAGCTCGAAGCGTTAAGGCCATGATCTTTAATTTATTTCAAACAATTGCAAATAACTTGAATAATTTTTAACCAAATGCTTGGAAAAAAATTTGAGACCGTGTACAGTCATACGATACACAAATTTAATAGAGCGTTTTTTTAAATAATGTACCGTTTGCTAGGAAAAATTTATTTTGCTTCATTTTGGCTTATTTTTACAAAAGAATATGAGCTATTTCAGGGGCAAAAATCTAAAAATCTGTTTGGTGTACCGCAAAAGAAAAATTCAGACATAAACGATGATATATAAGTGTTAAAATTGCCATAATGAATTTTTGATATATGTATTAATTTGCGTTAGAAAAAATATCTTCTAAACCACTGCTCAACTAATGAGCGAAGCCTTAAAACAGTTTCCCGAGCAGAAATTTCAAGCAACCAAAACGTTACGGAACCTTAACTTGTTTGCAGACTTTTCGGAGGTTTACCCAATAAAAAAATTAATAAGTGAGTAATAGATTCGCAAACATTGAGCACACACAACAGCAAGGTTACTGCCTATGTACATTCTAAAGGGACAAACTTTGAATATAGCATTCTTGGCTGTATTGATTACACCAAAGGCTGCGTTTGGTAGTTTAGTAAAATAGTGATGTAATAATAATTGCGAGACATGTAAAGAAGTTCCGGAATTATTTAGAATTAAAATGCATTGATTACATTTATTTTCCTTAGAATATCTCGACTTGCGGCGAATATTTTATAGGTTAAAGAAGATGACTGCTATCGAGTGACATACAGATGGCATCAAAAGAATATCTGCTTTCATTGTAATTTGTTAAACGATTTCCACTGCCGAAGTGGTAAGCAGTAACAGTTCAATGATTCGGTGATGGAAAGCATTTTTAATGATATAATTTTCGATTGTGTAAACTCCTTTAGATAAGTATGGTCACGTGACTGGCCAAGTCTAGGTAACCCCTGGAGGGATGCTTAATAAAACCACGTATAGAGTTGTGTTGCGCACTGTTATCGCCAAACAGTACTTGCATTGCCACACGTACACACACGCCTGTCAACAACTCACCGGGCGTATAAATCAAACCCGCTGTTGCGGCCACGGTTCGTGCATGCCTCGGACCTGGCACCCCTGCGGCGAGCAACCAAAGCCACATCTTCAGTCCCGGGTTAATTTACAACTTTAAGAGTTGCAAATAAGTATTGTTTTGATGTATTATACGCCTCTACAATTACTACAGCCACGAGGTTGTTGCGAAAAGTTTCTTGGGTATTTTGGCTTCGGTGACATCCGTGCACATCTGCAGCTCAGTTTCGTGGTTATAGCCAGCGTGTCTTTGTTCAAACACGTATTTCATTAAAATGCACCTGTCAGTAGAGCCCACGATTTTTCGCGAAAATAATTCTGCAACCGTTTGTTTCAGTGCCTTACGTGTACATACGCAGCCCTGCTTCATGATCAGTGATTGGCTGTTTTTAACTCTCAGTACACAGTAACAAAAAATGTGTACATTTACAAGGGAAATCTTGTAACATAATTTCAGAACATTATCTGTCAGTTAATAAAAGTGAGATGTCAGAAACCTTCTAAAGTGGTTAAAAATATAGTGAACACCTTTAATAACTAATAAAATAATTGTCACTGAGAAAAATTTTCCATTTTGAAAGAAAATAAATGTAGGAGACTTGTCACATTTTACATAAAAATTCGTACTTTTACAAAGAAAGTTGGAAAATAGTTTCCAACATTTATTTTGTAACATTACAAACCGTTGTAAAGTGAACCAGATATTAGCTGTAAATATACAAAATTTGTTTGTAGATTTACAGAAATGTTTGTAAGTATACAAAGCAATACTTAAAAGTACAAGTTTTTTTTGTAAATTTCACAAAACATTTTTGTAGTGTTAAATTTTTTTTTTTTGGAATCAGGTTTTCAAAAAAACTTTTTGTAAAAGTAAAACAATTTTTTTACTGTGTAAGGACCTCTGTTTTTCGCGAAAATAACATCGCCCCACTTTGTTTCCGTGTCTTACGTGCACATCTGCAGTTCTGCTTCGTGGTCAGTGATTGGATATTTTAACTCTCACGAGCCATGGGATTCTACCGGCAAATCACAGACATGTGGTGTTGCAGGAACGTTATTTTAATTGTCTCAGTCAAATGAGATACTGCTTTTCACATAGACATGCTGCCAATAACCATGAAGCAGAATTGCGGATGTGTACGCAAGGCACTGAAACAAAGTGGGGCAAAATTCTTTTCGCGAAAAACAGGGGTCCCTAAGTATAGGGTTCCACCCGCAAATCACAGACGTGTGGTGTCGCAGTAACCTTGTTCCTGTAGGCACAGTCAAATAAGTCACGTCTGTTCAATAATAATTTCCGCCACCAGTAACCGTGGAGCAGAGTTTCATATGTCAGCGACGTATCGTGGTCGTGTTCCGAGGCATGCTGTGCTAAGCAGTGACTATACTCAACACTGAGTTGTCTGTGGACCTATTAGACTGACAAAGGTAGGCCTACGTACAGACTATATCTTGTAGCGTACAAGAGGCGTGGAACGTAATGGCCAGTAATACACCTCGGTATATATAACACACGTTTATTGGATATGACAGGTAGGCACTTTGAGTCCTCGTGATTATAGCGTATAGTTGAAGCTTATATTGCATGCCTTGGAACACTATTACCATACGCCACTGTCATATGTGCACGTAAGGCACTGAAACGAACAGCTGCAAAATTATTTTCGCGAAAAATCGTGGTCTTTACGTATAACCGCCTAATGTTACTTTGACACCATACGTCAGTGATGATTAGCCAGCAGAAGCCCAACTCAACTGAGAGTTAAAAACAACCAATCACTGACTATGAGGCATATTTTCTAATGTGCAAGTAAGCCATTGAAACATAATACATTTTTTTTTCGCCACAAAATCGTGGCTGTAACAGTTACATATTATCTCAAATATACACATTCGTAAGGAAAGTTGGTTTCAGGGAATCGCCTACCACGTGCTTAAAATGCGTAGAAGTGTGTTCGTAAATACGTTTTAACGAAACTATTCCATATACGCCCATTTTGTTGGTTTACGAAAATAAAATTTACTTTAAACCACGAAGGACAGGTAGTTTCAAAACATTAAGTCAATTAGAAAATTCGTTTCGGAGCCCCTAAAAATGGTTTAAAAAACAGCCGTTTCATCAATATGTTATATCTGAAAAACTACTAACTGTATTCGTATGAAACTACTCTAAAATCATGCCTATGCTTAAAACTTTCCACCAACAAGTAGATGGGGTCACCCCTGAAAGTGTCAGTCAAACGAGCGATTTACGGTATTACTGCACACCGTTTCATTGTCTTGCAATAGAGGCGATACCGCACCAGATGAGCCAGTCAACATCGTCCTTGGCGCCCTGCCTCACTCACACAAACACACGGCCAGTACAACGAACGTCATTAGAAAAGGCTATGCACAACTTGACACATGTTTCGTGCATTCAATACGTACACTACTATTAAGATGACTATTCAATTGGCGAATGTTGAAAGTGTCAGTTGGCACCTTACAAGAGTAGATCAAAAAGAAGACCGCCAACGTCTAGGCAAGGCGCATGACAAAGGTGTAAGAAAATCCGTCACACCTTCTCAAGTATCCCAAATGTTGCCAACAAAAAAAATTTGTCGGCAACTACTAAATTTTTTGTGGGTTTACCCTACAAAATGTATTGTATGGTCACCACAAAAAACCTCTTGTTGTTATCACTAAAATGTCGTGGTCAGACAAAATTATCATGTAATTACCACAAAAATTTTTGTAAGATTTCCCACAAATTTTTCTGCCAGTGTCGATAACTTTATGGCATGACTCTAAATTTTTTTGTGAATCCTGTCCTAAAATAATTTATTACTGGCTGTAATCCCAGTGAATGGCAAGTTACTAGGAACCACAAAAATTCGACCAGAAAAATTTGCGTTTTCTTTCGGGCATAAGTGAAAAATTCGAAGAACAATAAGTTCGCGCCACATTCGCTTCCAGTATGTGCCGGTAACTTTAGCTAAAGATTTTTTCACAATTTTTGTTTCATTGCTTTACATGCATATCTGCACCTCTGCTTCGTGGTTATTGGCGGCGTGTCCAGCGTATAGGCGCCACTTATTTGGCTGTGCCAATCAGAACAAAGTTACTGCGGCACCATAGACATGATGGTTAGAGATGACTAGGGCCGTTATCTTTTCACGAAAAGATTTTTACCCCAGTTTGCTTCAGTGCCTTTCGTACACATCTACAATTCTTAGAGACACTGGAAAATCGCGAAAATATTTAACATAGTCTCCAATAAACTGTAGTATCTCAATCGTGATACGTGTGAACAGTTTTCTGGCAAATCACACACGTTCTGTGTAAAAAATGTACAGTTCTAATTGGGGCTGTTGAAGAGGGACGCAGTGCTCCATATAAACTATAGCCAATATAGGTGCGAAACCTTCAGTGTTATACATCGCATGTTGGAGTCTAGCAAACAATAAACTTTTCCCGCGATTTACCAGTGTCTCTAACAATTCTGTTTCATAATCAATAAATAATCAGTTGTTTTAACTTCGCACATGTATTGAGGTTCTTCTCACAATTCAGAGACGTGTGGTGTTCCGGTAAACTTTCTGTGATTGGCGCAGTCAAATGAGAGACGTCAGTTAACAACGCGAAATTTGCAGGTTTCTACAAAAAAAAAAACATAATTATGAGGATGGTACCCTTGGGTAAGAGAACATATTTCTGACTGGGGTTGTAGGCATCTGATCGAATCCTGAAGGATGGCATGAAATTAACCACACGACGGAGAAGCATCGGAATGCGAATGGTGGATAAACCAGAGTATCCTGATAAACTCCTCTTTCCCTTCCGCGACTCGAACCCAACTTCATTATGTGTGAGGAGAGCGCTCGTCATTGTGCCAACGGCTCACGTTTATTCTTTTCGCACTAAATCAGAATTAGTGGACGTCCACATATTTTCAACTGGACTTCACGAATTCCGGATCGAGCGGTTTCAACTAATTGAATCAGTGGAAAACCAATGGCAAATAAGTGAATACTCGAATCTTTGAGTCCGTAATATTGTACACTTTATTGCACCGTAAGAGATCACGCTTAACAAATGCATCATTCTGGATCAATTTTTGCTCATAAAGTTGGCTAATATCGTTATCTAGGATTGCTGTTTCGCAGTTTTCTGATACTGACATTTAGAAAGGGTGTATCTAGGGCCCTGTAATTTTCGCGAAAAGATTTTTGCCTCACTTGGTTTCAGTGTCTTACGTACGCACCTGCATCTCTGCTTTGTGGTCAGTGATTGGATGCCGTAAGGTACAACGTCTTGTAGTTAAACCCGCAAATCATAGACGTGATGTGCGGCAGTTATCCGTGTACTGACTGGCACAGTCAAATGAATAATGCCTCTGCACAAAAACACTCTGTCAATAGCCATGAAGTTGAGCTGCAGGTGTGCACTAAGACACTGAAACTAAGTGGGACAAAAATCTTTTCGCGAAAATTACCGGGCCCTAGGTACATCTCAATTGAAGAATTCAGCGCTTATTTATCTACCACGCACTCTTAATGAATATCCACTAATTCCGATTTAGGCATGGCGATTTTGACCGCAGACTTTGGTCCTCGCAGTGACGCGAATCGTCGTGCGGTGTATAGCTTGACCGCGCGCATTCACCATGTTGCTTCGGGTCAGCAACGCAAATCCCTGCGTCACGTTATTCGTGACAGTTCGTAGTGCTACATCGTTATCTTTGCGCTGACCCGCAAACATGCTCCTCGTCTACAAGCCACGCCCAGTTGGCATTTCTTTCCAGCATTCCAGCCAGTCGCGTGCGTGATTCATGCCGAACTTACCAACCCATGCGGGTTAAATTAATCAACCTCCCGTCCGCTCGTATATGAGACGTATAGCCGTAGGGCCCGGTAGTTTTCGCGAAAAGATTTTTGCAGCACTTTGTTTCAGTGTCTTACGTGCGCACCTGCATCTCTGCTTTGTGGTCAGTGATTGGATGCCTTAACATACAACGTCTGGAGGTTAAACCCGCAAATCACAGATGTGTTGTGTCACAGTTATCCATGTACTGATTGGCACAGTCTAGTGAATAATAACTCTGCACAAAAACACTCTGTCAATAGCCATGAAGATGAGGTGCAGACACTGAAACAAATCGGGGCAAAAATCTTTTCGCGAAAACTACCGGGCCCTACGTATAGGTAGATGCATGCAAATTTCGCGTTATTTTCTGAAAACAGGCAAGGCTGCAAGCTATTGTTTACTTGCTCGACGTCATCCACTGGCTTATAGTGTCATGGATTGTAGCAGGGAACACTTTGAGTCAATGATTAAAAGCTCCTTGGTAGAATGGCAAGTCGCATCTAAAGCAGTCAAGCACGTATGTTTGGGGTCCCCTGTTTTTCGCGAAAATAATTTTGCCCCACTTTGTTTCAGTGCCTTACGTGCACATCTGCAGTTCTTCTTCGCGGTCAGCGATTGGGTGTTTAACTCTCACGAGCCTTGGGATTCTACAGGCAAATCACAGACGCGTGGAGGTGCAGGAACATTATCGTGGTTGGCTCAGTCAAATGAGATACAGCCCTTCCACATAGACACGCCACCAATAAACATGAAGCAAGAGTTGCAGAAGTGTACACTGGGCACTGCAACAAAGTGGGGCAATTTTTTTTGCCGAAAACATTGGTCCCTACGTATATTGCACCACGTATATACTCGTGAGCAATAAAATCACAGATTTTGCACGAGTATGTACAGATAAGTGGAGTCTAGACTGCACCAATAAAAACATGAATTTTGCATGTCTCTACGTATAGGCGATTCGTGGTAAAGTGTAGATAATTTTGTCGAAAATATTTATTGCGACCTCTGATATTAAGTAGCGAGTTCACCAAAAATTTCAATATTTTTTTTTTTTTTAAGTGTTATATTTCTGCGAGAATATGGTTTGTTTTTTACACATACATTGTGACTGTTTTTTTGCTGTAATGAAATTTTTTTAGCTTTCATAGTTTTTGTAAAGTGGCATGCCAAATGTCCAGATCATGGGCGGATCTAGGTTTTCCTTCGCCCGGGGCAATATTTGCTCCCCTTTCCTTTCCCAATACCTTTTCCGTGAGTCCAATCAAACCAACAGTAATAAACGTATCTTGCATACGTTGTTTTGCGCTCGCGTAAATAACAGTATAAAATTTTAGTACAGATACATAAAACCTGTACTTACTAGCCACCATTAGCAGTGTTTTAACTGTGCATTCTTATTATAAATACTGTACTTATAACATTATATGGTGTTCACGGTAAATAAAATACAAAAATACAAAGTAAAAGTCTAAGTATTGGTAGATATTGTACCTTATTTACCCTCATTTACATTTGATTCCCAAGTAAACATTTTCGGCACCAATAGAACCCCCTCTAACTCGGAGCCAAGGGCAGTCAGCCCCAACCTTCCTGCCCCCCCCCCCTCCTAGAACCGCTCCTGGTCCAGATTTGCACAAAACTGTTTTACACTAAAATGGAAACCGGCTGACTTACCGGAATAAAATAATTCACACTCAAGAAAATTGCCACAGACTACATCAATATTATGTGTAAAACTCGCATTTAATATTTTGGTATTTTTATAAACATGAAATTAAATTAAATTTAAAAAATAATAATTAAAAATTTTTTTTAAATACAAAAAGTATTCATTGCTTTTTTTTAATGCATGGCTTGGTGCAGTCGGTGACATTGTACTTTATTATGGATACTCTATTTCAGTAAGTCAGCTGGCTTTCCTTTATAGTGTAAAACCGTAATACGCAAATTTGATCTTTAACATGTCATGATAAAAAACTACAAAATAAAAAAAAAAATTACAGGTAAAAACAGTCACAATTTGTGTCTACAAAACACATCATTTTGCGTACAATTAAGATATATTGAAAACAATTGATTTTTTCGGTGAAATCCCACCTTAACCTTTGAGAACTGTAATTTGACCATTGTGTGTACGAGGTGAAAAAAAAAAAAAAAAACAAGTCTGTAACCATGACTAATTTGAGAAAATGTTTGAACAATATCCAATGTAGAATATATTTGCACGTGGGATAATATAACATTGACTCAATAAACCACTAAATACCTTAATAAATCATTGAATAATTTTCAATGTAAATTGGTATGCGAATGCTAGTTTAAAACCCAAAATTTTCCAAATCTTCTTTAAAAATTTTACCTTTTTAACTACAAAAATTAAAATAGGTAATATCTACAAATTTAAGAACTTTTCGTGCCAAATGTTTTTTTTAGCATTATTTTTTAAGGTTTTGATTATGATCGCTTGATAATAATACATTCCTTTTGAAAAATAACGTAAGTAATATCTTCATACATATATATGATCAACTTGTTATTTAATTATTTTTTAAAGAAATATTTTAACAAAAATTTAATTTCGTTTAATGATTTTATACTTCACCACATTGTTAAAAAAAACCACATAGATTTGTACTTTTAACATTAATAACTTCATTAATTTGTTGCTCCTGGTTGCAATTATTTGAATTTAAATAAAATATTTAGAATAAAATACGGACCAGCCGTATAACCGGTTTCATACTTTTTTATGAGAAAAAACTGAGTTATAACCTAGTTAATTAAGTTTTTAATTATTGTGTGATTCAAACTTGAAATTCGGACTTTAAAATATATATGTTATTTAATTTACGAAGTGTCTCACTTTCGCATTACAATTATAATGCTGTAATCCTGAAAGTACAAAAATACGACTCCGAATTTCAATTATCGACGTTATAATCGTTTAATGTGTGTAGGTAACGAAGGGACATAATTTAATTTCTTCTACGCAAAACGGCAGCCACACGTTAGATCGCATCCTAGTCGTCCCTACCTCTAGTACTCTATACTAGAGCGCTGTACGGGGTTTCTGTCTCTATTGTGCAATTCGTTAAGGGGGGATTTCACCGAAAACTTCAATTGTTTTCAGTAATTCTATATTTTTACGCGATAAGGTATGTTTTGTAGACATACATTGTGACTATTATTTAATGTAATAAATTTTTTTAGCTTTAATATTTTTTTGTGAAATGGCATGTGAAGGTCTAAATTTGCATAAAGCAGTTTTAGTACTAGACAGGAAAACCTACTAACTTGCCGAAATGAAATAATTCACAACGTAGAATAGTGTCACGGGACTACGTTAAGACCTGTACAAAAACTAAACTAGAATTACGTTTTTTTTTATTACTGAACAGAATATTAAAAAAAAATAAAATTTTCTTAATTTATTTTTAAAAAATGCAAAAAAAAAAATATTCAATGCTGCTTTTTACACGTTTTGATGCAGCTCATGATGATGTTCGTCAGCGTGAATTATTACTTTTTTCGGTAAGTCATTTCGTTTTCCTTTCTCGCATAAATCCGTTTTACCTTCGTAATTTGTCGTGCCATTATAGAAAAACTATAGAAGCTAAAATTTTTTAACTGCAATGAAAATAGTCACAGTATATAGCCTATCTACAGAACAAATTACATCTCACGCAAATATAAAGATTATTAAAACAATTAAAATGTTGCGTGAATAATACCCATCAGGCCAGGATAGATTTTTCAAATCTATGCAAAAAAAAGTCGAAACTTTATGAACCGACTGCTTTGAAAAAAATTAAACACTAAAACACTCATACGATGCACATTTCTATGTACGGGTTCTGCAACAAAATGCGCTGTTCGGTCTAAAAAAATTGGCCTATTTTCTTAGCAAAATAGATAAAGTTTTGGGTGAAACATACTGAAAAACTGCAGGGTTTATTGATAACAAAATATTGTGTATAAATTATTATATGTTTGTGACAAACCAATGTAGGGATTCTTCGATATCAAAATTACAATACCTTACAAAATATTTTCAAATTCACTGTAAAACTAGCGGGCATTGCATTAAGGCTTGTGCCCGAGTTTCTCGGCTTACGAGACAACTATTTTTTTTTTAATCCATACGAGAGTCAATATCGTAAAATTGCTTCGTAACTTTCTTGCAAATTGGTTTTACTATGCAATGTAATTTTTGGAGACAAACAGTATGATGAGTATAGCTAATTTATCAATTAAAAGGAAATTTCGTTAATTACGTAATTAGCAACTATTTTGAAGTCTTCTGACTCGACAAAATTTGAGTATGCAGTTTAAATCAGTCATTACAAAGTTACGAAGCGATTTTACGATATCGGCTCCCATTTATGTTTTAAAAAATAATTGACATTAAATGCGAAGAAACTCGGGTCTGTGCCCTTAACCGCGGACGGCCTCCAAATAGAGGGCGACGTAACAAGACAGCGTGTGTAGGTGAAATATCTGGTCCGCGACCCGAACTCTGCGGTCTTACTAGGCGGGGCATATACACACCCTTCCACATGTGGAGGTGAACCCCGCCCATACCTCGTTCGCTCAAACTCGGCGTTGTGATTTACGCACGCATTGTGACGTCACACCAATTAATCACGAGCCCAGTTCAACCCTGCGGCGGACTGTCTGCCGGAACACAGGGCCCGTTCGCGAGTGCTGCGTTGATTTAATAGGGGGGGGGGGGGGGGTGGGATTGGGTTAAAGGTCACGGGATCCTGTTTACGCTGTTTTTGCCAACATTGTTATTATTTTTTAAGGCCATGATCTTTCAATTATTTCAAACAATTGCAAATAACTCGAATACTTTTTAACCAAATGCTTTGAAAAAAATTGACACTGTGTACAGTCATATGATACACAATTTTGGGAGAGCGTTTTTTAAAATGATGTACCGTTTACTATAAAAAAATAATTTTGCTTCATTTTGCCTTATTTTGACCTCAAAATATATGGTATTTCAGAGGCAGATTCTAAAAATTTGTTTGATATATTGCAACAGAAAAATTCATATACAAACTATGATATAGAAGTATTAAAATTGTTAGATGAATTTTTGATATCTGTATTAATCGGCGTTAAAAATATATTTTCGAAACTATTACAAAACTAAGGAACGAGGCCTTAATTCTTGAAGAAAACATAAATTGCGAAACTGTTCGCATAAATATTTGCTATTAAAACTTACATTTTTAAAAATATATTTACAAGATGCTAGAAACAACTGCATAGTAAAAACACCAAGTGAATCCTGGGCTCAATTGGAGACGAAAATTCTAGCGGCAAAATGTGTACGATGACATTTAAAATGCACATTGTGACAAATTTGCACTGTAGTTAGTTATACTCACATTTCCCCATTTTGGAATTTCAGTGGGTATTAAAATATATAAAGAAGAATTGGAAATAAACTAAAATAATGTAAACATATGTGGCTGTCGTACTAGAGGTTAGTATGAAGTGTCTATTAACTTATTTAGTTTGTTTTTGTATTTGTCACTAGTGTACTCAATAACGAGAAGTTTTAGTGACGCATCGCTTTTTTTCATGTCACTCTGTCGCGCCTATATGATTTCACCATAATAGTGGCATGTACATTATTCAGTCAGCAGCGTACAAGAGGCAAGGAACAAATTCTCCAGTAATATGCCTCGATATATAGATAACATTTTAATAGAATTTACCAGAAAACCACTCGCTACCTATCTGAGAACCGTGGAATGTGCAAGTATAGGAATTCACATGTTAATTTACAGTCCAATGCTGAGACATTTTTTTTTATAAATCTTTCGGACGAAGAACTTTTTCTGCACTGAGTTAAGAAAAGTGAGTTTTACGTCTTGTCGACAGCGAGGTCATTATAGACAGTGACACACAACTTGATACAATGACAGGAGCTGGAGAGAGGAGACGGCCATGGCATTTGTAAAGGTACCATCCCAGCATCCGCCTGGAGAGATTTCGGGAAACCGAAATTAGGATGACCGGAGCCGGGAATCGAACTCTTGTCCTCCCGAATGCGAGACCAACTTGTTACCGTTGCGCCACATCGCTCGGTTTTTCTGTATTAAAAAAGAGGACAATGTTACTATAAGAATAAAAAAAGTAGGAGGTATATTACGGCTTCGTGTTTTCTAGTGCTTTTTTTTTTTTTTTTTGCAATGCAATACTTTTTGTTCATAGTTTTCAGAGTATTTTTTTAAAACGTCCTTTATATTCTGTAGCAATGTGGGGCGCACTAACAAAGGGATGTCCCAGTTCAAAAGGAAAATAACAAAAATTTCCAGTTTTTAGTACATTGCATACAGAAATATTTCCGCTTCGCCGAAAAATCTGTTTTATTGACGTATTTGGTTGGTGTTACCTTGAATCAAAAGTACAGGGGAAATTGTTTAATGTGTTTAAAATGTTTAAGGTTTAAATTAAAAGAATTACGATTTCTAGCTCTTTACTGGAAATTAGATTAAAGTGCCACGTTATTTAAAACAAAAGTGAATTTACGTGTTGGTATTATTTTCAACTGGGTAGAGTGTACTTCTGTCTAAGTGGTTGTGAGCCAAACTCAAAAATACAATTCTTTGAGTTGTTTCCTTTTTGAACTGGGCCGTCGAAATATTCAGTGGTGGAATTTATGTAGATTCGACAGGTACTGAGCCATATCTACTTAAATGTAACGTGCATTCCTGATACTAGTTCTCGCCAATACTCTGGGGTAGCCAGCGCTCTAAATACGGGGAATATTCGAGGTATCACTTACCCGTAGACTTGCCCTCAGGAATATCTGTGTAATCGAGTAGACGTCAGTGGCGTATAGTGCTCGTGTTTCAAGGCATGCAATATAAGCTCTGACTATACGCTCTGAGCACGTGGACACAACGTGCCTACCTGTTATATCCAATAAACACGTGTTGTGTAGACTGAGGTGTATTACTAGACAATACGTTTCTTGCCTCGTATACACCACTGAAGGAAGAGTGTACCTGCTCCTACTAGTTTAATGGTCCCACAGACAACTCAGTGTAGAGTATAGTCAAAGCTTAGTACCGCACGCCTTTGATCACGACCAAGATACGCAACTGGTAGACATCATTTGCTCATCTGCTCGCTGACTCTGTAATACCGCATTATTGGGTCTTCATTAAGCTGCTTTATTATTTTGCGCGCTTCAGTAGGTGTTAGTCAAGTATAACTACAGATATTTTGTGAAAAGAATTTGGCACGAAATTGTTTCATTGTTTTGCGCGCACATACGGATCTCTGATTCATAGTTATTGGAACAGTATCTAGAATAATGTTTTTGAATAGACACCATGGAATGTCACAGGTTCAACGACCTGATAGCCACAGTCCTGTGTACGCTCTGTCACAGACTAAATAGTAATACAGACGTGAAATGACGTGGCGGCTCGTTTGATATAGGCGAACTTGGCCGCTTATTGGCTGCCCGAGGCTGTAGACTCCAGTCCCGTGTCTGTTTGGCTCCTGCATGTTACTACAGGTTTCCTATTGGCCTGGCTGCCGACTAGCAGAGCAGCTGCCTCACGCTGATTGGCAGTAGGTGTT
>PNEQ01016024.1:0-18735 GCA_003012365.1 Medauroidea extradentata
ATTAAAGTAAAAATCACGATGATAGGCCGTCGGGTTCGAGCTCTATCGACGTTTCTTCGGAAACACATTTCACCCCTTTTCACCCCCTTAGAGGTCGAATTTCGAAAAATCCCTTCTTAGTGCTCGCCTACGACCTGAAGGGAACCCCCACAAAAAATTTCACGATCCTAGGTCCAGTGGTTTGGGCTGCAGTTTGATAGGTCAGTAGTCAGTCAGTCAGTCAGTCAGTCAATCAGTCACCTTTCATTTATATATATATAGATATATAGATTAATTAGGTAATTTTGGATCTTTATTTAGCCTGTTTTTATAGGATGATTATGCACGTCATGCACCGATAAGCAGTTTTCAACATTGTTTTTAGTGGCTTTTATGCACTAGAATAGATACCTGTTAATTATTGTGTACATGCCAACTTCAGATAAGTATGGTATATATTGCTTCATATTGTTAACTCAATACATCAGTCTGACAGCTTTCTTTTTCAGACATGTTAGTTCAACGTACAAAATATGAGTGACCCCATAATATATTGCAAAATGTTAATAGAGTGTAAATTCCGCATGGTTTATCATTGTGGCAAGAACTATTGCTATGTTTAGCATCATTATGCTTAATAAACAAAGAACCTTACTCAACGCAACACGATCATCACATAAAACAAGAATCTATAGTAAACGACAATTGTTAAGTGATTCTTTTGGAACTGGTTTGGGTAAGACTGAATAAAATATATATCTTATATATTTTGTAAATGTATAGCCAAAAAATGACAAGCAAACCGACATACTAGACTTATAAATTATTTAACAATATTACTGGTTTCAATGTAATCAATTACTTGTGTGTAAAGTTGATACATCTGCAGAGGTAAATGCTCCACCATCAACATTTTCACACATATCATTAACATTTATTTCAAAGAGCATTATAAAATTAAAAAGAAGAAATTGTTTCAAATTTTGCTGTTAGAATGGCCTTTTCGTAACTTAATGACTGCTGCATAAGCAAGTTTTAATTTGAACTTTCAAATAATGTCTTCGAATGTTTTTTGCAATGGGACAGAATGACAAACTGTAATATTGCAGACATACACCATTGCGATATATGTCGTCCTAGAAATCTTTAATGAGACTAAGAAAACCAAACAATGAAAAACGAAAAGAAGAGAAAACAAGCCTAGTTGGTTGTAGTCAACACATCCATAAATCAAAACAAAAGAACATGAAGGATCCCATAAGGAATTGGTAAACATCATCACAATTAAGACAGCACAGACAATATTGGGACGAATACAATACAACGACGACGTCACAGACAACACACTAGACGACGCAACGATGAAGACACAAAAGAACACAGTAGATTTCCAAAGGCCGACTTTTCACGACGTTTCGGGAGCTGACATCTGCTCCCGTCTTCAGGTAGTAAAAGTGAAAACTGGAAAAAATTGAACAGCATTTATAGCCTGAAGCTCTGTTGTTTTTTATTGTTTTCCTTTATTTGTTGTTGACTAATTCCTTAAGGGATCTTTCGTGTTCTGTTTTGGTTTATGGATGTATTGACTACAGCCAAATAGGTTTTTTTTCTTAGTCTCATTATAGATTTCTGGGACGACATAATTCGCACTGGAGTATGTCCACAATATTACAGTTCATTGAACTTTCAAGTTACGTAGCAAGCAGTAAAATCATTACATTTTTAGCTAACTCATCAGCTTCAAACAGTAAGGATGTCATCGTAGATACGGTTACCACACGAGAGAGGAATGTATATGACAGATAACAATATAGTAACTGTCATATAAACAGGTCATACTAACTAACATAGGAGAAGAGGCCACATTTAAATAAATGTAACTAAGCAGAGAGAACACGTTTGGAACATTTGGTTTACGTAAGTAAAAGGGTACATTATAGTAACTGATATTTTAAAGGAAGATGAATATTTTCATTCGAGTAACTGTGATTAGAAAAAGTGGTACATGGGAATGAGAGAGTAAATCAGTGAGTAAGTAATAACTGGTTATGTGGGGCGCACGACAGCGATGTTATAAGCACATACAGGACATATTTGAGAAACCATTATTGAAAAAAGAAGACGCAGTCAGAAAACTGTCTTTAAAAAAGAAAACTTATTAAATAACTGAAGTAAAAACTCACACGATCAAGTAATTGCATATAACACAGTGGTCACATACGAGTAAAATATAGTAATTGTTTGAATGGCTAGTATGAAGAAGACACTCGTTAAACCATTTAAAAAAAGTGCACATATTTGAGTAATTAACATTAAAACAAGCACGTTCATGCACGTTGCATTTTAAAAAATGACAGTTCAAGTAAATGGCGTTAAAAAAAATTGAATACCTTCAAGTAACTGAGTGTTAAGAAAGAAGTAGAATAACTAGCATTTAAAATATTGTATAATTGGTAGTAAACAAGGAAGGCAAATTCAAGTAAATAGAATTTAAAAAAGCGGACAATCAGGCAACTGTCATTTAATGGTGACTCATTTAACTAACTGGCATTAAAGGAGATAATACGTTATAGTTCCAGTCATTAAAAAGGATTACTTGCAAGAAATCACATTTGAAAAAGATGGTGTTCGAGTAACTGGTATAATATTTCCAACACATTGAAATAAATTAACAATACAGAACAGGACACATTCGGGAAGATGGCATTAAAAAATGTAACACGTTAGAATAACTGCACTTAAGTAACTGGTATTGTTAACATGCCCTACTTCACAAGAAATATTATTTTAAGGACTGAAAACTTGAGTTACGATACATTTTAGTTAGTAGCATTCGAATAGGCCTAATTAAAAATTAAAGACACATTTTTGTAATTGGCTTTGTTGAGGTAATATTCAAGTATCTGGGCATTAATAATAGACTGCATTAGAGTAACTGGCATAGAAACGTGGTCACATTCGAGTAACAGGCAATAAAAAGGGACGCAAATCTGATTTAATGGCATGTAAAGGACATATTCAAGAACTTTTGCGGTTAAAAAAGAGCACTCGTGTGAATATCTGGAGCTCTAAAAATGTGAAATTTTCGATTAACGTGCATCAAAAGAATAAAACTTTCTTGCAACAAGCAAAACAATTACTGAATTTTCCAAGTAATAGAAATAACATTCGAAATTTTCTGGACGGAATATTTACGGGTTATTCGGTAGTAATTCTGGTCATCGAAGTGTAATTGCAGTTTATTTATGAAAAGTATGTATTTAAGCTATGGAAAATGATTGGTTACAGGCAAAAAAAAAATCGTAGCTAGTAGAGTAGCTTTTTGTTTTGTTTTTAACTTTTCGTAATGTTGTTTAGTAAGTCGTTAAGGATGCAGGCCTATATGATCTTTAAAATCGATATTTGAAATGGGTTACATATTCTTGATATAAAAAAAATTCCATTGAGAATGTGTGTAATATTAGTGTCATCATTATTATGTTGACATATATTTACGAAAACATAATGCCTTGATGAATTTATCTCAGGCAAACGGTCGTGGAGGAATCCTACAACGTGTGCAAGGGGTAAATTGTTTACCTGCCAGGTATGCAACCTTTGCCGGAGAATACGTCGAAAAGTCGAATAACCATGGCTCAACTGCGGTGTGTGGGTGCCGGGAATATTGACAGGACAGTAAGTAAATGCTTTTTGGATTGTAGTAACTAAAAATAAAGAGCAAGGGAAACAACAACACGAATAACGCCAGTGTTGTTGTCCTGGTGGGAAAAAAGGAAACTCCGTGGAAAAAGTAATGGTCTCGCAAAGCGTTTGTGTCTATGTTTTGCACTAACTGATGAAAGAGTGGAGACAACCAACTTCCGTATACAAATTACAGCGATTCACCATCGATGGTCTGACCCTGTCAAGTATGTGTGAGGAATTGCTAATGGTGGCACAGAATCGGACCCGCCGAATTCCCACCGTCGTGTCCGTCACGGTCTCGCGTACCAATGTTCTGAGATTAATACTTAGAAAGAAACACTATGGCAAGTGAAGTGTGCGTGATGGCCACATCACAGGCTGGCGTGCTTCCGAACTAGGGAAGTGTCCAGACACTCGCTCGTACAAGTGTTACACGGTAAAAAAACTTCCTTAAAAGTGTAGGATGTGTTTCATCCATACTTACTATAGGATACTTACCACACTTCAGCTTGTAAACAGAGCTACTTCTTGAGTAGTATTACCAGTCTGGAAACATCAGTGTACATTTGTTTGACTGTTTCATAAAAAATACTAGAAATGCTACCATTTTGTGTGCGGGAAACGATTTTACCGTACCTACATTCTAAACATTCCTGTCCATCAGTGTGATAAATTTACAAATATTTTTTACAATTTACATACGCTCGCGTGAATATACCAACGATTCGCGATCGCGTCCAATATCTCAATGTCACTTCACACTATTCAAAATGCGTCGTTTCGACTTCTGAGATCACAGTTAAAGAGATATGACAATCTCGTCTGTACATGGAAAGGAACAAAAAAATCTGCACAGTGGTGCATAAACCTCGTAACGGAATCGCCTTGTGGCTGAAAATCAGCTGGTTGCGTAACTTGAACATGTAGAAGTTACTCGTGCAGAATCCTTAATCTATTTTGTTGTTTAGAGTGCATTGTGCAATTGATTTAGCGCGGGCTACTCGGTGATGAATCGCCTATGCGACTCAACAACATTCTCCTCAACGCCACAGAGTAAGGTGGCGATGCAGTCAAACACTGGATATCTGCTAATACTGCTAATTATTATTATATATCCCTGTTGCTTTTCAAATCGGGTTTAACATGACTCAAAATTGGAGCTAAATGTGCATAAAGGCACATTTTGTGCAATAAAAGGTGATAGATTATGTACTATATTTTGTAGAAAAACACTACAAGTCGCATTCAGGGACGTATCACCTATTCTATGTGTGGAGGGGGATAATCATTTACGATATATTTGAGCAATGTTACAACAGTTTACTTATGTGTACACAACCACCTCCTCGCCCCCCTCCTTGTTGGAACGGGCCATGTACTCTTGGCCACTCCTTTCTGTCCATGTTCTTAACGATAAAGGCATGGATAAAATTGAAATTTGTGACACGGAATAAATAATGCTGCCTGTTTATATCTGTACTAGCAGCACGTCCGCGGCTTTGCTCGCGTATATTAATCAGAGCAGATATATTTTTGTACACTAGACAGGTAAGATCAGTCATCAAGCGTCATAATGACAACTATGCTGGTTGAGTTAACTTTACACCAGAATGAGTAGCTATAGATGTCTACGCGGAAAGCAGTATTAAGTTTGACCCTGACGCTAACAGCGACTTTGCCTGGGCCTTACTTATAGTCACAGCAAAGTTGACGTTGTGGGGGTAATTACAGACTGTTTAACGTAAGAGGTTAATAGAATGAAGTACGTAGTTCACGTGGTATTAAAACTGATGTCCCTCGAGCACAACCATGGGTGATGATGCCCTCAGTAACAAATTTGTTTTTCAAAACCTTCACTTGAAGTTAAGTGGCATTAAATAATTTGGGCGGGATAATGTTTCGCTGAAACACAACCTTGAGGTTACTGAGATGGTATATGTGGGCTGGTGCTGTTGAGGAACTTCAGTAGCTATTTGACTGTATAATCAATTGTCATTACTTTTGAACGACTTCATTCAAATGGCACTAATTTAATCTGCCTTGCAGTTTTTTTTGTGTCAGACCTGCACGTTTGCACAGCATTTAAAAGAAATTTCAGCCCAGAACCTCCCGAACAATATATCGGAGCTACAAATAACTACGGCACATAACGTCGAAATTATTTAAAAAATGAATATTAAAAAAAGAATATTAATTTCCTGGGCTATTAGAGGTTGTACAAGACCGCGTCTCGATATAGCTATAGAATGAAAATCCTGTATAATTTAGTTCTCGCTGGTGGCACTTGTTTTTCAGATCGTCTGCCTTATAAGTTCACAAACAAAGTTTTCTATTTAAGTTGTCTAATAAAATAAATAAACTTGCATTACTTTTTTAGGAACTTACGTAAGCATCATTCTGATATGAATACCACATCAATATCTCTACTGGTTAGATAAGTATCATCGACTGACATAAAACAAGTTTTTTTTTTGCATTTTAACACCTATAGGTGTCGAATTTCGAAAAATCTTAATTTCACACCTTAAATATTTGCTCAAGTATCCAAGCGAAGTGAAAATCACGATGATAGCTCATTCAGTCAAAGCAAAATCGATCTTTCATTGAAAACCACATATCGCTCCTGTACAGTATTGAGAGTTCAAATTTTGAAAAATCATAAAACCTTTTACGGCCAATTACGCAATCATCATTCTGAAGCATATATAAACTGAATATCTTGATGTGTTCGACGTATATCAAAGATGTATCTAAAACACATTCCGAGTATCTTCACCTCCTAAGGAAAGAATTGCGAAGTACCTCTGTATCACATTATAGACTATTTAACTGGTTTCTCTTGGGCGTGAAAACACGACAATAGCCTGTTGGGTTCAAGATATATCGACGATTAATTAAAAAAACATTTAATCAATTTTTACCCCTTTTCACCCTCTTAGGTAAGGAATTTCGAAAATTACTGAAATTGCTTTTCAGGTATTTGAGTAAGAATCAGTCTTAAACAAAAATCACGTAGCTATATAAAAATCAATGGGGTCGATATATATCGATTGTGAATCGAAAACACACTCTAACTTGTTTTTAACCTCTTTGAGGCTGAAATCGGAAAATATATTCCAAAGATATTTGAGATATTTACAAAAGCATTAATATAAAGCAAAGAGCACTTCAGTATCTAGCTTGGTTCGATAGATATGTAATAATAATTGAAAACACATTTCACGTAAATACATCCCCTTAATTAAATAATTTCGAAACGTCTTTGAGTCTTGTAATATACATTTGTATACGTGGCCAATTGAAGTGCAAATCACGACTATTATATTTCCGTGATGTAGACGATTCATAAAAAACACATTTTTGCCCTTTGTACTTCTTGGGGGTCGAATTTCGAAAAATCCGAAATCAACTTTTTGGGTATTTACGTAAACAACATTTTGAAGTGAATACCAACTCTCTATCACGAAGGATTCAATTGATATAGGCAGTTATTCGGAAACACTTTAAAGATCTTTTCACCCCCTTAAATGTTGATTTTCGAAAAATCCTTAAATTAGCTAATATGAATTTATATGTGTCATATTAAAGTAAAATTCACTATGATAGGCCGTCGGGTTCGAGATCTATCGACATTTCTTAGGAAATACATTTCACCCCTTTTCACCCCCTTAGAGGTCGAATTTCGAAAAAAAAAAAAAATCCCTTCTTAGCGCTTGCCTACAACCTGAGAGGAACCCACACAACAAATTTCACTGTTCTAGGTCCAGTGGTTTGTGCTACAGTTTTATATATCAGTCAGTCTGTCAGTGTTAATTTTTATATTTAGAGATTATTTATTTAAAAATAGTAAATTTTTGTGACGTTACTTATAAGTCAATTCCTCATAGATTATGAATAACTTTTATTAAAGTTTCTGAGTAAACATATATCAACTTTGACACAATGACAACCCAAAGGAAAGAAAGTTAATTAAGAACCGTACCACGTCGCTTCCGTTATTATGTTATTCTGTGTTTGTGGAGTGCGAAAAGTAAGGAAAATAAACACGGTTGTTAATAACGCCCTCCTTTTTCAAGCATACTATGTGCATTCAACTAATATGTTTACAAATAAAATACGATTGTTAGGGTGGGATTGTTTTTGCAAAGTTGAAGTAAGGCCCATACCTTTTTTAATAACATAATTTTTAGTGTCTACCAAGGCTATCAACAAATTATGGAATCAGGAAATAATATTACGCTGTAGATGTGTGTATTATCCAGTTTCTAACGAGATTTGTGTGGAATTATTGCGCTAAATTTATATAACTTACTACAATGTAAACGAAACCAGTTTCGCAAATTGTGAAGCCGGCTTTAAAGTGCAACTCCCTGCCAGAACTTGTCACAGACGCGCACCGACATGTATCGCTGGGCAGGTGCAACATAATGTTGCATACTTTGTGTGTTTAACAACTGTTTGTCTAAGAATTTTATGCCCAAGGCAACGAATTTTATTCATCGATGTACACTTAAGAATGAATCCATCAAATTGATGAGAACGTAATTATACACACATTTGATGGATTATTACAAATATTTAGTGTATAATAATTGAGAAATATTCTACCCAATAACCGTCCCCAGATTTCCGATAAATAATAAATTTAAGACAACGGTAATAATAGAATTGTCATTTAATGTCAGGTATGAATATTATTTAGAAATATCGAGTATCGAGAGCATAATGAATAGCCATGAACATAAATCTTTCATATATTTATACATAATTATGAAACATGTTGTCCATCTACAAACATTTGCACGAAGAGCTCACGACTATTCTGTAGAATGATGTTATATCTCAATAACTGTGCGAAATTAGAGATTTTTGAAAACCGAAGTATCGCTCATGTTGCAGTAGAAAACATTGAAAGGAAACCACCCAGCCACCCTGAGTGTACTGAACTGTCGTTCATTTACGACAAACTAAGGGAAACGTTATTTTTCTAACCAATTAGAATTATTTACCACGACGGTCAATCATTGGAAAATAAATCATTGGAAATTCACTCCAATACATACATATTGTTAGAGACCTAAAAAATTCATGACTTCATTTGGCAACAAGGTAAAGTTGAAATAAGTGTAAGATTTTGTCACTTTCACAATTGGCCCTAGGATAATTTGACAGCTCGATGAAGTTTCTGAGCCAATAATAGACTAAAGGAGCAGTTAAATGCATACCAAACAATGTGGTATCTCTGTGTGAACGGACAGCCAATAAGAATCTGCTGTGTGAATACACACACACACATACACACACATACACACACACATATATATAGTATATATATATATATATATATATATATATATATATATATATATATATATATATATATATATATATATGCATTCTTGGAGGCTAGTCGACATGTTAGTGAATCCGAGTATTTTTTCAGTCTCTACAAACTGTTGGCAAGCAGGACAGAAACTAGGACGAGCCAGCGTGGCCGTCGTCCATTTTACCTTGCCACTCTTGTCTGTGCCAATCTTTCCCTCGGCTATTACTGACGGCGGGATGGTGGGAAATTACGTTACCCGACGTAGTTAGATAAGTGACAAATTGTTACAGAAATGAAGCTTGCCAATTGGATTATTCTAGATGGGCATTTTTTATAGCTGTCGCTGGGATTGTGTATAACTGTCTGCATTGGGTCAAGTTTGCTATAAATATGAAATGCTCTCGGCGAGTGGGGAGAAAGTTATTGTCGGACGTCTATGTCGGCGCACGGAAGGCGACGAGGCGATGTCGTCGGCGACGTGACGATAGGCGGTTATACTAAGTAGCCTTCTGGGGTTAAGCAGGTTTACACAGTCACAGCTAACACGCTTGCTCGAGTACAGTGTTATAATTAAAAGCGTTCACGCAAAGGGCTCTCATGACGATTGAAAACTCTTCTTTGGTCAACTTTTCAACGCGTAAGTTAAAATTCTATGCCCTGCCCACGTTAACATCGTCACTTAAGGGGGAGTGTTAGATAATTTCCTTGTATTATTTTTTTTCGAGCTATAACATTGATTGAAGTTGTATTATCAAAATTTCCTCTTTTACAAGCAAACCAAATGACTGTGCATCGTTTTGTAATTAAAAAAAAAGTTTTCTTTCGCATAGGCAAATTCTTCTTTATTGCACATGGTAAACTGACACAACCGTGGTACATAAAACAGTAATATGTAAAAATTTGCACATAATTTTTTTTAGGAAGGGTACGAGCATTTTAGGTGCTGTAGTACAGTAATTACAGTTACAAACAGTTCCGCAATGTAACATTTTCACCGTGCTCATTATTCTCTTTGTGATAGTAATTACAAATAAGGGAATTATATGTCTCTGATAGATTAGTTAAAAATTATGAAGAAAAATGAAATAATATTCGCACGTGTTTAGTATTGCTGTCCATGTCTTCTCTGGTACTGTAATTACTGAGGGTTTAAAAATAAGAATATTTTGTCAGGTTTATAGTAACAGTCTACCATTCTCTTAAAATTACGCGATTTATTTTTACAATTAACAGCAACCCAACTTACTGCAACCTGAACCACAAACAACACGATTGTCATAGGTTTGCAGCAAATTGTGCGTCACTTAATGGTTTTTAAATTTCTTTCGTTATAAATCATTTTATAACCATTACAATGTTTGCTTGTCTTTAATGTGCAAATGTAGATAAAATATGTCGCTTAAAAGGATGAACAAAAATATTTTCTATAACGTGTAAAGGAAATGTCCAAGGTAATGATATTGGTAAGATGAAGCAACTGTACTAATTACGTAGTAAACCATTTATTTTAAGAAAACATTCAAAAATTACTAACGCAATGTTTTATAAACTTACGTTTACTCAAATGATGATGGAATTTAGACTCCGCAAGATACTACAACTGCTCCTGAAGACTTCGAATTGTATTTCTTTTGCGTACAAATCAAAGGTTTAAGGCCATGCTGTTGTTTCTAATGTTTATGCGATACTTATTTTTTTAAACTTCAATAAGAACAGATACAAAAAATACGTCAGGCAGTTTTGTTTAAAAACGTTTTTGCCGTAATAGCTATTTTTTTTTTTTTAAACAAGAAGTTACCAGGTTTCGACTAAAAAGTCATTCAAAGTTAAGGCTCCAATCTTGATGCACACTGGCATGCTTCTATTCGGGCGTCTTAGTAATTTGGTTGCTACGCGGAGCTAATGAGAGACTCCCCAATGTTGCAGTCTGTCATCATTTCACCTTTATTTATTGACACAGAGCCCTCGCCCCTTTCGTCAAATTCGCCTTAATCAATTATTCAGCCCGTGTTGCATTGTGGGAGGCGCGGACAAGAGTTTTTTTGCCGCCACTGCGAGTGACGTCAGCAAGCAGCCTCGCCGCTAGTCGATATGAAAAGCAGGAGTGGCCGGGCTGGAGTGGCGTGATTAGACGTTACATGTGCGCCGTGCCGTCTGGTCTATACTCTGCCCCTGTGGCGCAGACAACGTGCAGCACGCGGCGCAAATACGAAGAGAGAAAGAGAGAAGAGGAGGAGAGAGGGTGTTGGGAAGTCTTCTTTTGTGTGCGGCTTACAAATTTGTCCAACCAACTCCTGGGCACTCCATCAGAATCACATTTGCAGCTCGCACACATTTCATGCTCCACTGACATTTGGACATTTGTCTTTGTTTAACGAGGTGATGTTTGCGAGAGGGAAAACAAAACAGACGCCGAAAACAGAAAATTAAACTAAACGAATCATAACAAAAAGCTCTCTTGTTGCGACTTCGAGCCGATGAAACTTGAAATTAACGCGTTGTGCGAACCTGGGTTAAAACTGGCGTGACAGAAATAAAGCTGGTATAAGGTTGTAAAGCTATATCTGTCTCTCATGAAAATATTTTTTAATGTAATAAATGGTCAATAAATGCTTAAACAAGTATAAATGTTATACTGATCAACGATAACTCCCACAGGATAAAAGACACTTCCAAAAACGCGTGTGATTGGTGCCAAAATTAAACAATGCCTCAATCTGTACTACATAAGGAGAAATATTTCAAAGAAGTTACAGGTACATAATATTGTTCTTTTATTCCCTGTTGGCAGTTCGGTGACTGGTGAAAAATACTAAGCAGCTCTTCCTCTTGCATATTTAACACTGCTCTAGTCGTACCATTCCATTATTTCAGTTATCACACCTACTAACTTACGGAATACTAATACGAATGACTCGTACTGGAAACACTGAAACACTGCACGAAGAAGTTACTGTCGGGTCGAGGAGAGCGAGAGAGAGAGAGAGAGAGAGAAAAGGAGATACATAAAAAGTCTCACATGTTTTGTTGAACCGTCTTACATTTTTGACATTCTTAGAATGAAATGTCAGAGAAAGGACGGGCCACTCTTTCCCATGTATGTGTGTATGACACACGCACACATGTTTATTTGGATATGTGTTGCAATCTCCCTATGCAATGTTTAATATAAAGCTCAGAGGCCTGTTTCATAAAAATTATAGGTAATGCAAAACTGGTAACTTTCCTGTATTAAAAGTTAAATTTCTGGGATGTATTTAATAAAATATTAATACTGTGAAACAAGTTACAAATAGTTAAACTGCACTGTAAGTAAGTCATACAATACTTTAGCAGCAATGTGTTTCATAAAGAGTAATAACTGTAACAAAGGAGCTGTACAACTGTGATAATATTATCATTGTGAATAGTACCGTAAACATTTTACCAGAATTGGTTTCGTATATTTGAAGTTGAAAAAATGGGTGATGAGGAAATTATTATTAGAAGACCAAGTAATTTCAGGGCTAGGATATTATATAATGTGATTCAGGAAACACGAATTCAGCGAACGTTTGCGAGTAGGCATTCATCAGTTCACTTATCTGCTAGAACGCATCGAAGCTCGGCTGGAACATCATAACTCGGAGGAACAATACTATCGTGGCTTACCAACAAATTCAAAAAGCGTTTCGTTGGTTAGGGCATAGTTTCAGATTATTGGAAACATGCACGGGATGTCCAAAGCAACAGTTTATAGAGTAATACACAGGATATTTTATGCAATAGAGGAAACACTAGTAAGTGAACTTGTTTGTTTGCTTGATGGCGTAGGTGCTGTCGTTAATGGATTTAGCGATTTTGCCTTTAGTATTTGGAGACATAACTGCACATGACTTCGAGCTTTCATTCGTTGATCGGCATGGAGACCACTCAATTTAGACCATGATTCATCATTTCTACTGCTTTTACGATTATTATTTTTTAAATCCTAAACGAGAGCACATATCGAAAACTGCGGTACAGTTTTGTTAAAAAAAAAAAAACAGTGTACGTTATGTTAAATAATTCTTTAAAGACAAAATACACAACAGTTTTAGCTAATTATGCAATTAAGGATATCTCATTAATGAACCAATTTACCAAATCTATACTAATCTATATCTAGTAAAAATCATACCGTATAGTAAAAACAATTTTTAACAAAAATTTGCAACAGTGCTTCGAAATTTGCTCTCGTTTATGAATAAAAACATTATTTTCGTTAAAGAATTCGAAATGATAGACCACGACCTCAATGATAATGCTTGCGTGGGAGCCAATCTTGCAGTTATTTTATGTGTATGCTAATTGGCCTGGGAGTGCCAATGATGCACGTTTACTGTGTAATAGTTGCTTATATAGCAGATTGGAAGAAGGCTAGAGCCCATTTCCCGGAGATATCATGTTAGGGTAAATCCACTAAAGTTGTGATTAAGTCCACCGATTGTTGACAAAGTGAATTGCAAGAGCTCACAATAAAATACGTTGCACTATAGAATGTGCTATTGGCGTAACGAAAGAGATATTTCCTTGCCTAAAGCACCTAAGGCTTCAGCCTGTGTTCGTATCACGGTCGTAGAAGAACAGGTCTGGACACTCGCCTATCTAACAACGTATTTTGCTTGATCCCCTTGTTATTTGGCTGCAATTCGTTAAGTTACCGAGAATGTTGTACTTTTTGGCACTGTAATCAAACTCCGCCAACTTTTTCCCATTGTTAACATTTTAAAGTAAATAAAGATTTCTGGAGCCATGCTTAAGGATTGAGAGCGAAGAAAGTATTTCATAAATTGATTAAAAAACGTTTTGATAAATTGTTTATCTTAGTGGGAGGGAAGTGGGCGGAGTTTGAGCTCGACCGCCCGGATTACAGCGCCAAAAATGTATAGCATTGTCGGTAACTTGGTGAACTGCAGCCAAACAACAAAGGGGCCAAATTTCCAGGTGAGTGTCCAGACCTGTTCTTCTACGGCCGTGGTTCGTATGCAAAGTTGTGAAGTGCTTTGCTGCATTTTGTAACTTTTTCAGAGAAACTGAACTGTTTGAACACAACAGTGACAAGGAAGACGATGTGGCCTTGGACAATGTAGGTTACGTGAATGAAGTTGTGCAAGGAAATGTTAAAAAGTTAGGAGACGATTAAACTTTTACCTAGAAATTTCAAAAACATGTAGTGATGACATTTGGACGTATCAGAGACATTCAAAATACGTTATGTGTAGAAATATTTGTATTCATGCAAGCTACTAATTTTACTACAGCAATGTTGTTACATACTCGGTTTTTTAATAACATAACAGTACACAGCTTACAACATACATTTCAGTCATATAGAACTTAAAAATTATGTTGTTGAAAACTCTCACTCGTACTTGGCATCATGATGAAAGAACAAATCACGTAGTGAGGGTTTTCAAGCACAACAACCTGACAAGCACATAGTTCCTACCCTTGATCTGCAATAAAAAAAAAAAAAAGAAGTTGTAGCACTAATTTATTTGCAAGTAGGCATTTTGCTATCAAAACACATTGTTTCAACTTTATTACATAATAATTCCTTTACACTGCATTAAATTCATATTTGGGATACAAAAAATGGGTAGATTAGATTTTATCTCGGATGCGGACGGGTGAACGACATCACATCTTCAGATTCTGAAGCAAAGATATTTGTAATAGCCAATCGAAACATTTGTACATATCGAGAACGCTATCATTAAGAGAACGATATAACTCATACGGGTGCAAAAATACACTTTTAAATTATTTTGTTATGTAGGATTTCGAGCGAGGTTTATCGCAATTTCTGTTCCCCTTGCTGCCGGCTTGGTGGGACAGTATTCTGCTTGCTAAATTGTACCATAAACACGTTTAAGTAGTAGCTTGTTGTTTTTAGAGTTATTTATTATTTTAGTGAAATAAACTACTATGTATTTAACGGCGGTGTGTTACTGACGCGAGTCGGCCTCCCTAGCACGGCCGGTAGCATGCCGGCTTACGGTGCGAGAGGTGCTCGGTTCGAATGCCAGCACGGTCAATGATGTTTGTGTCGTTTTCTTAAGTTTATATAATTTGTAAGCCGTCTATTACCAAGCATAATGGCACTTAACCGGAGGACGTATACAAGCTCTATAAAATAAAATTAAATAGTCAAGCGTGTAGATGAGCAGTGACTTTCCAAACTTCTTCCGAACTCAATGTGTTCAGTAATTTCAGAAGAAGCACCAAAAATAACTTCATCAAGTACATAATTTCTCTGCAATCGAAATTAGTTGGAATCATTAAAGCACTTCACTACTGTCGAGTCCCTTCTAGTGGCAATGTGGCAAAGCTATCTACTCTGAAAAATCCCTCTTGCTTGCAGCATCCGCGATGGTCTTTGTGTCTGAATGCCCCGTGACGCACGTCTGGTGGTATCTCCTGCACGATGCCCCGCCATACTGTGCCCGGAATTCACGTTACGGCATGGTGTGTCATCGCCCGGATTACAGACTGCTCGCATTGTTGGTATATTGACCAACAACAGTTACATCGTCGAGTGTGTTATAGCATGTCGGGTTTTCCTGTATTGCCGACACAGGGCGCTGTTCCAGCAGGACAATGAGCAACAATATTTGGCACACATCGTCCAAGGTTTCCTGAATGCAACCATGCCATACTACAATTTTGGCCTGCGAGGTCGCCGGATCTGTCATATATCAAAAGCGTGCGAGTCATGATCGGACAATCTTGGTAATTGAATTGTGCGACTCGTTTACTTTTTTATTTATTTCTTCAGTAGGTGCTCATAACTATTACAAATATAATCCAACCTGGGGCACTGTTTTTTAAAAAGAGCAAGCGTTTGTTGTATGATACATATTGTATTAACTATTGCATTAAGTTTTCGCGAAATTTTAAATAACCACCATCGCAAACGTTGTCATTAGCATTATGATTCAAATTGAAAACTGCCACAAAATGTACTCTTAAGTTTTGGTACTCCCCCTTGTCCAAGTTTAGTGATTAACACAGGCCTCGCCTTCTGGAAAAACCGGTTTCGATTTCCGATCAGGCAATCTTGATTTCGGTTTTCAATTATTTTCCGAAATTATATCAACAATACGCTGGGATGGAATTTACAAATAGGCTCGTTCTCCGTTTCCTGCAAGACTGAGCCAACGGTTCTTTTTCTAACAACCTCGCTATTGGCGAGACGTTAAGAGTGTCTCTTACCACGTGTTTCAAATGTGTTTTTATGTACAGGTAAATGCGTTTTGTTTAAGAAAATGTTTTACATGGGCACATTGTGCCAATGTACAAAAAGAAAACAAACTTCGGACAAGGTCGGAGTGCCGCTGTTGAGACACGATGCACATTAAAATTACTGTTTCTAAGCTATGAAACAAAGCTAAAATTCTTTTTTTCAGGCTACCGTACTTCATACTATATGAACCGAATGCATGCGAAACTCACATAGAATCGTGCACTGAACTTTGCTACAGACTTTCCACCAATAAAATTATATGGTCACTGCTCAAACTCCCATAGTAAAAATGGATCGACGGGAATATTTCAGGCTAGTTTCGTGCTTGTCTCTTAGTGGCGATGCGGCATTTTATGCGAGCTTCAAGGTCGTCCTTATAGCTTCGTCGCTTCTGAGCCTCTAACGCGCATTTAGGCAGTGCTCTTATGCAATATTTCTTAACTGTTCACCCTAACTTGTTTTGCCTATTGTTCATCCCATTAACCACCGTAAACTGAGTTCCATACTACCTGACATCAGAATCTCTATATCATGTTAACTTTTGTATACCTCTCATCGTTATTAAATATGTCTAAACTTCCTGCTATATCATATTAATTTCTGTATACCTCTCATCGTTATTAAACAGGACTCTAGACTTCCTGCCTACCACAAATATTTATCGTTTTTAATCAAACGATATCTGCACGCACATTTTTGGATAAACTTGAAAACTTAACTTGTTTATTTACGTTAGGCTACGTAGAAAACTTTAAGCTAAAAGGGTATGTCATACTTGTTCTCTTATGATGGTTAACAGCAACCCTCGTATATTGCAGTAGCACAAAATTTTGATTTTCAGTAATCCCTGCCTCCTAGACGGTGAGTTTCAAGGGATAACAAACAAAACATTTCTTTAAAACAGTTACAACTTATTTTACTTATAAATAATTTTTCATATATATAATCAATTACTTTATAACAGCACTATAAAAGTAATCTACCTAGTATAACTAACAAGTGTTATTTTTGTACTGTGTTTCCTGACAATAGGTAGAGTATCTTTAAGTTGTTACTCTTCGAAGTGGTAAGCAATATCGTGAGAAAGAAATGAGCAGAGAAAGTAAAATCCAAAAACGTCTAAAATATTACATCAGTGATATCGGAACAAAAATTTTATTATTGTATCATATTGTACGCTAGCCTTTTTCTTTTACCAGGCAACCAGATGACAATCATTCTACAGAATTAACAGCCCCGTTTGAATTTCCGCCTGGACCTCGTTTGTAAGGAACGATTGTATGAAAATAGAAATTATCATTCGTATTCCTAGCAACGAATCACTCACTCCACGTACTTATTGCAAGACTTAAAATTTTATAGCTTGACAACATTTGCAATTCAGGTACTCGCAAATTTTTTAAATTAAACTACGTACTCAGATAACTTAACGGTATAGGCCCCTACTCGTGTTACATTTTGCACACAATCATTAAAGCGAAATACCAGGTATCCTTCTCATCCTGACTATAATGTCGTTGGGCAGTTAACATGACCTAAATAGCTAGCTAGTATTTCTGGATACGAATATTAAATCAGACAAATGTACCATTGATTTCAAAACACTATCTTACAATAGTTTACAGTTAAATAGTTTTTATTTTACACAATATTCATAGTAGGCATGTTGTTAAAGCCGATATAATATAACTTTATTTAGCAAAAGCGAAATTTTTGCGCTTATTGAATGCGGAAGGTTTATAAGGAAACATTGTACTCATATCTGGTGTTATACAAGTGACAGGATAGTAACTAAAATTTTCACTACTTGCGAGTATACGTAACTCCAAAAATAACTGACGAAATTACAGGCAGTTAAAACAAGGCATCATTTCAATGATTCAATGTTGTGGCTATCAGCATTTCAGTTCATCGTTTTTAAACATGTTGTTGGATAAAGATTTGACGATACGTTTCACAACCTATTTAGACAAAATTTTTGATAATTTTTTTCCACATTTAGGGGACAAAATTAAACAGGAAATGCGTTTTTTCGTTTGACAACTGTAAGAGATACTTTAAGTTATGAGATAAACTTTTGGGAAATATATTTATTCTGGAGTGAAATTTGGTAAGTACATTTGACATTATGATTAAACGCAACAGCGTCCTTGAAAACAAGTTGCACATTTAACTTGGAAACATTATCGAAAATGTATTGTTACGTGCCATGTACCTGGAGGCCAGTGGTCCGCGGCTGTTTTGTAACACCTTGAGGGCTGGCCGATGATTCAAAGCCCGGGTGGCTCATAGTGGGAATCCCACCGAAACTACGTCATAGATACCTGTCCCAACTGCGTCTTAACCCTTCGAGGGCGGCCGACGTGACTACAAGCACATCCAAAACATGATGAAATATCTATTTTTAGACCCCTGTAATGCGGGGAACACCCGACTGTCTGGGCTAGTATAAAAGCACAGAATCGGCACATTTGAGGAC
>PNEQ01016024.1:18835-46765 GCA_003012365.1 Medauroidea extradentata
CTTGGTGACGTCAAAGTCTACTGTGAGGCGGCAGGCGGCTACCTTCGGAGCAGTGTTTGGCGATACAAGAGGACTGCTGCGGCGGGCTGACAGGCGAAGAGGAGGTGCGCGACGGGAGTCGAACAGAAGACCTCAAGAGTGAAGACAGCGGTGCACTCGGGGTGCTGCGCAGCACATGGTGAGCCATCACCACTTCGGATTGATAAGGTTGTACATTGTCATTATTAGAAAGACTGTTGATTGGATATATGACTGAATTTTATTGTGATTTATAGTGTTTAATTAATTGATGGTAGACTTTTCTTGTGCCTTAATTGTCAAAGTTAATTAACGTGTCGGTGACACAGTAGTAGTTGTGTGCATAACTAATTGTGTTGTGAGAGTTATAGTTGATTACTGTTTTGTGTATTTCGTAGCTTTGTGAGCTATTAAATCCAGTACTTAATTTAATTATTTTATTTGTAATTATAAGACCTCTATCCCAAAGAACTCATGGGAATTGCCCACACATAAAGTTTGTGCTCTCAAACTTGTAACAGTATTTTTATTGTTGAGACAGTCTAAGATTGTTCGGAAACTTGACCCTCCTCATCTTCTTTTGCAGATATCCAAACTTTTCTCCCGGTACTTAGCAAGTTATGTTATTCATAGAGACGCTGAATTCTAATGAAAACTGTTTCGCAATAACTTGTTTCCGTACCGTACCGTACCGTACGTGCACATGTGTAGTTCTGGTGCATTGTCAGTGATTGGGCGTTTTTAACTCTCGGCATCTTTGGTTTCTATCCATAAAGCACAGACGTTTGGTGTTGTGACATTATTGTGATTAGCATAGTCAAACGAGCGACGCCTCAGTACTATACCAATAAATACTGCCAATAACCATGAGGCACAGCCGTAGATAAGCACGTAATATGATGGCCAGCAGATACAGTGGCAGTAAGATACTTGTGTTGTACAAGAAAGGACTTACTCAGTGCTGTGTTGCATACAAAACATCTCTTCGTACCACATTTTGCCACCAAAAATTTTTGTCATCAACTTCGTGAAGGATTCACGTAGTGTGCTTTAATATGCTGCCTTCAGGAAACTGTTACTATACGAAAATATCCGCGCGATAGGTTTACGGGTGTTAAAATTATTTTCAAATGAAAACGCAAGTATTTACATACCCCTTACATAGTCAGCACGTTTTTTTTCATTCCATGCTGTAACATAAAAAAAATTCCTGACAAAAGTCCCAAGTTTTCCTGCAGTACCAAGTAACTCCAACTGACGACTATATAAAGAAAAGCATGGAGTTCTTGATATCAGTTTCTATTACTAGCTATTCGTAAGGGTAGAGTCGTTACGAAAAGTAAGAAGAGAGCGAACAGGTGAAGCTAGTAAAATTTTGTTGAATACCAAGTGGGGCCCATAGGATATTGCTGAGTTATTAGTCAGCGACAGAATTTGTGGTAGATCTGGCGCACGGTTGTGCGCGTCAAACAGCTTCTTCTGCGGACTAGTTGCTCGTTTAGGCATGGCTTACAACTTGCAATTTTCAGGCGCGGATAAAAGCCACGGGCAAGTTGCCGCTTTGTGCCACCGCGATGAACGATTTGTTGTAAAATATTCACTGCTAAGTGAGCACGTTTATGACCTACGAAACAAGATGTTATTATAACTAATAGATGTACTTCAGTGTGGCTCCAGGCGTTTACTTTCTGGTGTGATGAAATATGTGCACTGTGTCTGATAACTTATGCTAACAAGTGGCCGAAATTAGAAATTTACTGAAACGTAGAAATTTTGCTGGTCTTTTAAAAGTGCTGAGTTCAATGTGAACAGCCTATAATAAGCGAGGGGTTGACCACTTCACGATGCCAGCGTATTCCGTCTTTGAACGAGGAGCTGGTGGACTAAAAACAATCCTGAACGCATGTTCAGCCTCCACTTATCGATGGTAGCCCCAAAACATTCCACGATCAAGATGGCAGTTATATGCCAGCCTATATTCGTGTGGTAAGTTTTGCAGCCCCGTCTGCCTTCACGGCTTTACACGGGCCAATATTATTTCACCACTGGTATTATTACACTTCTGCTCCTTGATCTCGGTAATGATATGTCAGAAAGGAAAACAACCCAGGGTGTAGGCCCGATCACAACCTTAAATAGGAGATAGTGAGGTTTCACAAATGTCGTCCCTTCTCCCCAATGTGACAGACTAAAAAAATTCACACATTCCGCTGTATTTAAACATTTCAAGGCTATTTTATTATTATTTAGCAGCAAATTAACTTTATTTTAAATAATTTTAACCATTTTTAAAATTCTTCAGTAGTAGATAATATCGTTTATAGTAAGCGTATTTTAAGACCATGGGTTCCTATTTATGCTGTTTTTTATATTTTAATTTTATAAATCCTGAAAGAGATCAGATATTGCAAAACACAGTCTACACAAAATGTTGGCAAGTATTTTTATTATTTACCCTAATTTTGTCTAAACATAATTCTTCTATATTTATTGTTAGTTATCGACTTAATTAAATTTTCTTAAAGTCAATAATTAACGAAATTATTAAAAACATTGGTTTAAAATAATTTGGCCTACATACTACAAACGATTTACAACATTTCCGTGTACCGGATTTGCGATATTAGCCCCTTTTCCGGATTGAAAAAATAAAACTTAAAAAATTACAGAAATATCAACACGCGGCGCTCGTTCATCTGTCTAATGCGCTGTTTCAATGAAACAAAATGTTTATTATTAATTTTTTGTTATTCAACTGGCAGAAAATTGCAATCGTTCATGAAATAATCAGTAGTGATTTCCTCTCTGCGGAACAGACCAGTCACCAAGCCAGCAACTAGCAAGCTGATTTCAAAAGAAAAATAAACGACGATGAAGTTTAAAACAAATGAATCGCAATGGAGAGCCACCAACAGACGCACTAACACAACACATACACGAACACATCCATACACCCATGTATTCAACGTGATCTCATAAGCCTACTTTTCCTTTTCGAAACTAGGCTAAAAACATCATATCGTATTGAGTCGAACATAAAGTAACATGGGAACACGGATCGTAATGAATGTGTATCCTAAACAAAGGTACCAACTACATGTTTAGAAATTACTAGACAAAGATAAATGCAATTCCTTCTACTCCTATATGAAACAAAATATAAAGAAAAAAATTGAAAGTCCGTTTTTACTTAATTCTTTATAGCTAGCAAATTTATAGGCTGGCCAAATATCGTACAAAATATCCTTTTACAATATTTGGTTCAACCAACCAGTTAGATAATTAAACTAGTTTTACAACGTATCCACAGTTAGCATAGAAAACGTTAGAGTATTCAGTCGAAATTGAATACTAAATTCGCTGTGAAAACGATGTAGAGATGTAGGATGTGTTGCATTAAGGTAAATTTGTTACCTGAATCACAACACCAGTAATGCCGAGAAAAAAATTTACTCGGAAAGCATGTATCAAATAGTTTTGTGAACGTCAGCGACAAAATGGGAGATATACAATAGCTCGTAAAATTAAATCACCACTTGTTGGTTTTTTTTTTATTGCGAGTTATTCTGCAATACGACAACATTCACCCGCAATTGCGTATATCCTAAAAAAAAAATTTCTGTTTATTAATTAATGTGTCATGCCCTCCTTAAGTGCCGCGAAACAAGTCGAAAACTGCTAAAAACCGATAGCAAATTAAATTTCCTGCTTTCAGTATCTTCAGTCTATAAATAATGCTGGCAATTTAAAATACCTTCTTCGCCTTTAAGTTTCTTCACTGAAATTCAGTATGAATCTGTTTATCTGGATGTAAAACATTGCATTCACTCAATGAGCGAAATTACCTTTTACGAAGAGAAACGATATTTCCACACCGTAAGAGTCGTTCATTTCAAATTGTAAAATATGTGCAGTATATATAAAATTCATAATTTTTGTTTTTACGCCATTAGTTTAAGTGTTTAATGGCGCTACGCCTAGGAGCCCTGGCACGAGTGAAAATAGGGAAGTACGTATTAAATTATACTCGAGAGAGTTCATGATATTGCTTTTGGACGGAAACAGATTTCTGTATTGAGAAGATGTGAATACTCCTACAGGAAAAAAATGTGGGGAAAAATATTTAGTATCAGTTCTGAAGAGTATTTTGAGAATGAAAATTTGTATTGTCTCGCAATTTTCAGGGTTTTAAAAAAATCGGCCTAGAAAATCATATAACAATGTGTGCCACCGAGATGAAAAAAAAAACAATATTAGGGCTTATTAAGGTTCGATACGTCTAATGCATAACGTAACAGCTATATTTGCCCTTGTCCTCCCTCCTCCCCCCTCCCCTACCCTACAACAGGGTTCTGGAACAAGCAGCGACCTTCAGAGTTTCACCTGATATGAAGACGGGTGGTCACTTAGCAAAAATGTTGAAAATAACGTTATGGCGTGTTTAAAATTCGTCGATGTGGTTAACTTATCACTTTTATGACCAAAAACATATTGCTGCATTACTGGGCAAAAAAAAATGTGCCGTTAGACTTTTATTCGTGCTTAACTACAGACACGGCTACGTGAAATACGTTTATTTACTCGCTTAACGGTGTACATTATTGCTTGGTACAAGACGGGTGGAAAATGATAGCATCTCTTTCAATATTTAACGTTATTGTTAATTATTGCTCAGCGTTTTAGTCCTACCAGTCTTCTCTGATGTGAAAGTACCCAGGTTGACCGTGAATAAAGTTTACGAAACTAATAACTCAAAATTAAGATTTTATCAGAAGAAATTTCGGAAACTTCGAAGTACAACAGCAACTTTATTCCCCAGGATATCTAGTGTCTGCCGTAAATGTTCAGTACCTTGCAAATTTTTAATGAGTTCGGCAGATTTAATAAGAAAGCTTGTTAACTTTTCTTTGATCGGCCTGCTTTATGGCGCTTCTTCGCCTGTTATGGAAAGTCGTAATTTTAAAGGTCGCATCTGAAACATCTGAAGTCTTAAAATTAGGAAAATGACTTCTCATATGGTTGCAGCCACTGACAACGTGTCATAAAACTTTTGATTGATTGGTTTCAAGGAGTTTAATATAATGACATGCATACTTTGTATACATAAATTGTGTGGTTTATATTGTATCGGCGTATTGAAATATTACACTGACATTAATATTGTTAGTGTATATTCAACAGTATTTATAGTTTTGTTTATAATTTTTAACGTAACAACATTAGTTAAACTAATACATAGGAAAAATCAAAGCTCCGAAAATCTTAGTACTGTGTCAGTGGTATATAGGCTTCGATACTTTACACGAGGTATTGTACAAGCTTCTCTGGTGTATACTGTACGAGCCAGTAGACACTACAAACGTTTCAAAATATAACCATATATGCATACACTCACTCACACACACACACACACACACATACACACACACACACACATATATATATATATATATATATATATATATATATATAGAGAGAGAGAGAGAGAGAGAGAGAGAGAGGTGGCCTCATAAGTCCGGTCGCATAGGGTAAATAAAAATGGATAAAATATTGAATGTTTTAATGTAGTTTGTTGGCGTAAAACAACAGCAGCGTGTTCACTTCTATATGTCATTGCGACAGAAAATGTTCAAATTGATGGCCGCGATATGCTTTGCTCGTGCGTATGCGATGGTTCAAATTGCTTTGTGCACAATGTAACATGACCGGCGGGATGAAGCGGAATGGAGCAGTAATGTTGTTATTCACTATAACATCTCATTATATTCACCTATTTCAACTTTCCTTGTGAGACCAGACTTTTCCTTTGAGACTGGACTTATATGGAACAGACAAAATAAATAAATAAATATATATATATATATATATATATATATATATATATATATATATATATATATATATATATATATATAATTTTCACGTAAACGTTACCGTTTTCTTCCTACAAAAGATTTTGTGCTAGATGTTAATATAATGAACTTACATCGAGTTATATTGCAATTATTGGGAAAAGTATTAGTTTTTATTAAATTATCGTGACGTTATTTAAATCAAATGCAAAGTAATTTTGTAAGGTGGGAACTGTGATGATGGTATACAGTAATTCATTTTTGTAAGTAGTTGAGGTATATTACCTCTTTACGGTCGTCTATTACAAGATTTCTTTCTTTTTTTTTATTATATTTCGTCTGGGTTTCTGGCCGTTTCCAGGGTTGTATTTTGCATGTCATAGTCGTTTATATTAAGGGCTTCCATAAAACCAAATGAATTATATATTGTGTAAAAAATTTCTACGTTGGAGCTTTGACGTGGGCGGGGTTCGCCAAGAGGGGTAAACAGCCCTGGATATCTCCAGTGAAGTTGGTGTGACGTGCCTCACACGACAGTGGCGTGCAAAGAGAGGATCTTACCCGGTGGCGCCAGTTTGTTAGAGAGGACGAACACTCGGAGAGCATTGCTTCATCTCAGAATCGTGTGGCCGACAGCTAAGGCTTTCATTATGTTCCCTCCCTCTCAACGTCTATACTTACGCAGGAAAATATAGGCGTTCCCTACTCCTGATGCATAGCAATAGACACTCGCCGGGGATATTGGGCACCTGGATGCCCTTGCGTGAATAAGTAATAGTCACTCAGGAATGTGCGAATTGAAGGATTTCGCGCCCTTAAGGTCGAGAAGCGGTAAGACAATAAATAAAACATACTGTGGTTATTATTACAGGAAACACCATACATCCACACGTGCACTTAAATGGCGGTGTATGTAAGCGGACCCGAACCTAAGTCCGTCCTGTGGGCGATGCAGACAAACGCCATGAGGGCGATGAAAAATATTTATATGTAATGCTAAGCCACTGATCGTACTGAGTGGCAGGGGTCGAGGGGTACCTCCGAGCACAGAACTTAAGTGAAAAATTCCTAATTAAACACAACTACTGATACACTAATGACCGGACAAAGAAGGATAATGCCCGTAGCGACGCGGAGTCGACCGCCTCGTAACGTCGCGAACCGCCAACTGACGAGTACTTGCCACGCGACCTGCGTCGTCTATCAAAAGTGCGGCAAACGCCCATCGAGAACATAATACCCTCAAAACACATAAAGGGCAAGAACCCGAAACACTTTTAACGCTATTTATTTATGATTATTGTCCTAAAAGGTTTTATGAAAATGTATGTGTGTTCTTGAATAATTAGCACTTTTTCTGCCCAACCTAATTACATGTTAATTGACGTAGCAGGAGTTATGTATGGCAATTATAGAACGAATGCATACATAGAAACACTGAGTTACGTTTAACATTAACGGTGTTAAAAAGAATGAAAAAATAATTACATAACAGAACACGGTAGAAAATTTGACTGCGAGGGCATTGCTGCCGTCTGACACAGGTGTGCTCCTACGGTACTTGAAGGTTAAACACGTAAATTCCTATTTGAGATACTATTAACACAAGACAAGATCACTACTGGCCTTAAATTATTGCCATCCCTTGGCGGTGTGACCCACGTTGCGGTAATGTACCTCTAAGCACTAAAATGAGCACTCGTAACTTAAGAGTTTGTTACGCGACTTCTAGGGAACTGGGCACGTAACGACCATGTGCTAGGTACATGAATGGGCTGACTTGCATTCTGACGTCTCCCTATGCGACGTGGGTCGCGTCTGGACGCCGTCGCTGCCTTGTGGAAGCACGCCGTCGGGTGCGTTCCCATATGCGGGGGTGGTACTGTCACCCTAGCCCGTTCCGAATCAGTTGGCTTAGTGCGCACGACGGGCTGCAGTAGAAATGGGACGCGGAACGTTCTGCGTCAGTTTAATATAATGAATATATAAAACAAAATCAGTGACAATTTTAACGAGATTATTCAAGCTGGTATACTCGAGAGAATTGAGAACTTAATTATCGATGATATATCGAGAGAGTGGAAAATTTAAACTTAAGAAGAGGAATAGTAAACAGTTTAAATGGGTTGATTTTCTGACAGGCTGTCGCTGCCATTTAGTGAGTTCACGTATTGTTTAAACAGTAATAGTTTATGTATTAAATAAAACATCCTACTGTAGTAAACTTCGCATACCCATTAGGTGACACTTTTATTTCCGATAAATGATTCTCATTAAAGTCTTCCCGTAACTGTGATGGACGACACAATTGAAGCAGCGAGACCGCCTATTCTGGAATGACACATCCAAGTAACTGTGTCCGCTGTGCAAGTCGCAGATGTGTGCTGCTACGTGAAACAGATGTGCGGCTGCGTACTCTAGCCAGGATTGTCCTCTGTTGTAACTAGTTGTGGCTTGCAAGCTGAAATATCACTTTTGTCACGGCATCCCACCTACTAGTGACAAGCGCAGAATGTTGGGAGACGACTTCAGCAAATCAGTGAAAGTATCAGCGTAGCATCAGCGGGGAAGAATAGTGATAGCGACGTGCAATAGATTTGTCTGTGAGACACTGAGTACTTTATGCTTATGGAGAATAGAATTTAGGTTCTCCTACACAGTTACAAAATTTCTCTTAAACTACTGGGGATTGATGGTACTCTGAACTGTAAAGTAAACTAACAATGTTTATCTTTCAACTGCTTCATTTATTCCTTATATATTCATAAAAATTTAATAACTTGGTAATAATTTACAGTTCGATTAAATTTCGTATAATTTTATTTACTTTTCCATTAATATGAACTTTAAAATACCTCGGTTTTATGAAAATGCCAGAGTAATCACAACCAATTAAGTTAAAATTTAAAAGAGAAAATCACCGACATACCGTTGAACTTGGCCAGGACATACTAAACTAAAAACTTAGAGAAAAAAGGTAATTTCACAACGGATTAAGAACACAGATTTTCTTTTTCTCTTATTGATACGGTTATGAATTGGAAAGTTCACTTGCCGTATTTTCTGAGCGTAGCAACGGCTGAAGTTTCACGCAACTTTTGTTAACGTTAATGTTCAAGTCCAAAGTAAATATGTTATGATTATTTCAAGCATGGATGGATATCAGATGTTTTTCCTTTTATCAGAGAGATAGTTCCGTGTAATAGTTACATAGTTTTGTTAAAAAAAAATCTGTTCACTAAATGGAAATATTTAACAGTGTATATGTAAATTGGAAACTGATACATCCTTGATACAGAGTGAAGAAGGGGATATGTTTAGAGAAATCTTCTAATTGTCATTTTTAACGTACGTTTTCAGATATTTAATAGTTATTTTTGCTGCCAAGGCTTACTAAACGTCTCTACTGATGAACGGGACAATGTGTAGTAATACTTTTGTTATTCTGCTGTATATATACGTATTTTGTCGCGTGTCGTTGTTGAAGTGTTAGATGTCTACTTCAATAAATAAAACTATTCGATTTGCGTCATGAAATAATTTTCCCAAGCACGAAATATGCTACGTTGTTGAACCACACGGTATAGCTGCGTGTGAATTGTCGCCCAGTCTTTGAAAAGTTGTTCGGAAACGCGCACATAAAGAAGTTTCCTTTCAGTGCAGAGTGGTCTTTGCGTGATTATTATTTCGCGCGCATTCGTGCTCTTTCGTTCACAGTCGGATAATACTAGGTATTAACATCCCCGCACAGCTCTTGTCGCTGGGGGACGCACTTTGCTCCCGCTGTTCCGACATTAAAGCATCGCCACGGGTGGAATTCAAAGTAGGTCAGTACAGTGCCTAAATGGATTTTCCTCTGCCCTCCGGTACTATTTCGTATTCTTTTTCAGCAAAGAAGAAGAAGTGAAGGCGTAAAGAGAAAATGAGGATTATACAAGAGTTTTACGACGCTAAAATTAGGGACTGCTGGCCAACTGAACACTGTTTAAGTCCTGATATTTGAGGTAAAATGTATGTTTTCCCACTACTTGAAGCAAAAATTTGTCAGTAGACTATAAGTAATAAACACATGACATAGCTTTTGCTGTACTCGAAAGTAAATGTTCGCTGCCACACGCCCAACTTACCGTGAACCGTCTGTATAAAGTAACGTAAAAGTGAATTTTGAAGTGTACGCATACTGTTGTGAGTTACGCGAAATCTTTATCGTTAGCAGCGTTTACTTCAAGTACAAAAGTAATGCTAAGGAAAACGTCATATAAATACTGATAATGGAAAAAAGGGCTTCTTTTGTTAGCTTTATGCAGTTCACTGACTCCACAGACTGACTTACTTAAAATTGGATTTGCTTGTAGGTAGAACTTGTTAAGTTGGTGGCTCGCAATACGAACGTAGTAGTAGTTAAACTGCAATTTATTACTTTCCCATTCTGAATTACAACTCGACCGTACGTTTGACAGCCATATCACTGTTTTGTATTTTCAGTTTGGCTTATACCTTTATCCTCCGCCCCTAGAAGATTTGACAATATTTAATGAATGTATTTATACGCATACAGTTCAAATGTACATATAATCATCAAAATAACTGTCAGTAGTATTACTCAAAATATTCTGTCCAGCTGAATGTAAACATGTACGACGTGTTAAGAAATAGACACAATTGTACTTTCATGTAAGTCCAGTCAATTGTTCAAAAAAATAATTTGGAAAAAAATTAATAAAGCAAGAAAACACAACTCAGTAGTAACAAAATTACACACACACATACATACATACATATATACATACATACATACATACATACATACATACATACAAGTAGAAGTACATATAATTAGAAGTAATACACCTTCAGTTTTACAAATAGCAGATGCTCAATCCACAAAGGCAATAATAAAAGTTCTTGTTTTGATACAAAATAACTTGCAAGGATTGTAGCGGAATTTCGTAGAAGCTCTCATGGGAAGCAATAGAACCTGACCGAGGAATCTGTTGATGGGATAGTATATGAAGTACTATACTTGGAGAAGAGCGAGATGGAGTCCCAAGAAGCAGGAACAGTGGATGTATGGGTATACACAAGTGAAATGATCGTCCCAAAAAACGTACACAATGTGTATGTTAAACATAATATATTCGTTTTACACTTAACATACCAGAAGTTTCCTTCAAGTGCCCTAAATCGGGTTATTTCAATCATGTGGGGTAACTTTTTCCCACTAAAAATGCTGTTTTTTTTAAATTTAATTTAGAAATAAATGCCACAATTCATCAAATGCATCTTTTTCAAACACTCGGCTGTACTTGTTTGTCTTCACCATTGACTGGACTTTTCAGGAAAGAATAATAAAGTTTGTAACGTCCATACTTTTACCACATGTGGGTTAATTAAATCACATTGTATGGGTTTATAAGTTTGCTAAGCGTAAAACAGAATGGTGGATCATATTCTATGGGCAAAACTACTTAAAAAGACGTTTCTAACTCATATTCCATGAAATGACAGGTGGTGCCCTTATAATCCTGAACACTTCAAATGAGGAGCCCTAATGGCTTTTGTAGAGAAAACATACATTTTTAGACACGTCTCTATATCAATGTTAAGAAAACTGCATGTGTTGTTCAGCAAAAGCTAATAATTTTTTGTTTTGTGAAGATCACCAACAATTTTGGATAAGCCATTATTGTGCCTTACATAGATTGCGTGTTAATTATCACTTATGCTACCCTTACATTAAAGAAAGGAAATGGAAATGTGAACCATTAAATAAATCACAAACCAAGATACACGTATTCATAATTTATGGACTCAATTTCAATAAGCCTAACTTCAGTTACAGAGACGCTATAGAAAAACGGTTTTCTGCAATGTAAAAACATACCTACGAAATTTCGCCGATGTTCATCAAACAACTTCGGCAACGGAACCATTCTTAACCTGAAGAATTTCTGGCCGAAGAGTGATTTTGTCCCGTACTGTGTGCGGCATGTCATGTTGTGGAAGGAACCGCAATATTCTACTGTATACAGAGGGCGTTTCATTTCCCGGGCATTGGCAACCGTTGTCAAACACAACCTGTTCCCATTGCAGATTACTGTTATCCTATAGCACATCTGTAACCGAAGTAATAGTCAAATACCCTAGAGACTAATACCGGACAGCGCTATGCAAATACTAAGAGTAATCTTGTAAAAAATAGCCTAGCGGTATTAGGTGAAACTAACACATATGTCGATATGATTTTTGTAGAATTATTGTATTTTATTATTTTAACATGATTTAATTAATGTTTACGTACTTACCGTGTTCATATTTTATTTATTTTCTCCACAGCGAAAATATGTTCTCCATAGAGAAATTTTTTCTAGAATTTTTATGTCGGCAGCACGGTCGTAGAAGAACAGGTCTGGACACTCGCATGGAAACTTGACCCCCTTGTAGTCTGGCTGTAGTTCTTCAAGTTACCGAGAATGTGTGCGTGTTTGTCACTATGTTAGGGCGGTCGGGCCAACTCCGCTCACTTCCTTCTCACTTTTTATCAAAACATATTTTTTTATCGATTTATGAAATGTTCCCTTCGCTCGCAATCCTAAATGTTGGCTTCAGCAATCCTTATTTACTTTATAATGTAAACACTGGAAAAAAGTGGGTGGAGTTTGAGCTCGACCGCCATGATAGTAGCACCAAACACTCACACATTCTCGGTAACTTGACGAGCTACAGCCAAACAACAAGGGGGCAAAGCAAAATACATTGGTAGATAGGCGAGTGTCCAGAACTGTACTTCTACGACCGTGGTCGGCAGCGTACATCTGAATTCAATTAAATGTACGGTGCTGTTCTCTGGTGGTTTGACGTGATAACACTATCAGAATTCTCGCCGAAGCGCTCAAGCTGCCCGGTATTGGTTAATAGTGTATATATAATAGTCTCTTGAAATGGGGTCTATAATTCACTACTGACACTTTGTATGCCGCACACAATCAGTACATATATACGCACCTGTGAGGAATGAGAGCCGCCGCATAGCAGGGAAAGGATGATTTCCGGAAGTGTCCAGTATGTCCAGCTGATGAACTTCCCCTCGTATGCGGTATAACTTCCGGTGGAAGTCTTCTATTGTGGGTGTGTACGAGTCCTCGAACTTGTTATTCAGGAACCTGCAGCACACGTTAAAAACCTTTACTCGTTTTCTATTTGATGTATGGTATGCGACAGTAATTTCAAGAATGTAGAAATATAGAAATATGTACCGTAAACTTTGTGACAGTTGGGGTGACAATGGGACACTGTAAAATGTTATTTTGAGTCGTTTAGTGGATAAATAACTAAACTTACATGGACCACTAAACGTATGGTTTTGTGTACACAAATAGAGTTCTTTATTTCTTACTCAAAAGGCCTAAAAAAATTGAATGTCCCAAGTTTCCCCAGCTGTCACAAAGTGAGCCCGTCTCACGATATGTACACAAGTAATGAAAAAACACACATAGTTGTACTTTTCCTTATTATATTTAAAGCGTCCTTAAAACACCGTTGTCATCGTTTAAGCGAGGTGTTTATTACATGTATTTAGTGTACATATTCAAGCATATGATTTACACAACGTATCCACGTAAAAACCAAACAATTACAACGAATTTCTTGGCACTTTTACAAAGGTTTGAAAAAGTAAAATGTTTTTCCTTGCAAAATTATTTGTTTTTGAAGTTTCAATACTTTTTTCTCAACGAAAACGTAGGAATACTTTGTAGTCGAACAAAATCACGCGTTTGTCGGAAATTAAAGTTGTATAGGCCTACAAATCACAGCATCTGGTACACAATTTTCTGAAGTGAATATTAATATATTTCGTGTTTTACAAAATTATCTCAAATAAATGTCAAGTTAATGTTATATTTACAAAAATTAAATATACATATCTAATGCAAGGTCTAGAGGTAAGGTGTAGCGTTCCAAACGCGAGGATGCACGCTCGAATCTCGGTTCGTCAATATATTTTATTTTCTCGAAATAATTACACGTAAAACTTGTTTAAATGGTACGGGTACGATAAACTTACTTTCACAATAAGATGAAATCAATATGTTCAGTTTAATTTTTCATTGCTGCAAGTACAAATACAATGCTGTACTTTGTGATGTTACAAATATGCAATTTACAAGAGTTCCCGAGAAATCCCGCCTAACAGTAGCAAGAGACGCCACATTTCCTCACATGAAAAATTCCCTCACTGTAATGGTCGAGGATTTATTTGACTAAAGGCTGAAGAACGTCCTCAGCATTTTTTTGGACGGCTAATCTCTCGAGTGCACTAGAGCAGTATCAAAGTCAATGAGTGCCAAATCATGACTCTGCCTCCTATAAATGTGCGGGACGCTACAATAGCCATGCATTGGTTACCAGTAGTTTTATCGCTTATTATATTTGTAGGAAATACTTCCTCCGGAGTTGGCGAAAATCAGAGTATTCTCACAGATTCCGACTTTAGAGTTAATTGTGATACACGCTCGTCCCTATACGTGTTTCGTTGCTAGACTCATTGTTATTTTGTAGCTCGATGCAGTGACATATATGTTTCATGGTAAACAAAATGGTGTGCCTTGCTTAAAAACCACAATGTTCCTTATTATTATTATTGAGGAATATATAAATTAGTCTTATGTGAGTTAAAATACACACTAAAAAAATAAAAGTGGCATGATAAATTGTTCGATACTATTCATTGTTCCCTGATTTTTAACTCTTGGTGAAGTAAATATGCGACCCGATAATTTGGCCGAACGCAAGCCAAACTTGTATAAACTTAAATATTGTTTTATTATGCGTACTTTTTTTATTGAAAATCTGTTTATACGAATAAACATACAATCCCATGAATGTAAATTTGACGAGATTATACAATCAAGCACAATTCAAGTTAAGGAATCTTATTTGAAAGATTAATATCGGGTAATTTTATGTAGAAGTAAATATATAACTACATTATATAATTGTCTGCGGATTAATATTTTCAATATACGAATATTTTACCCACATTTGTATGTTATGCAATGATTCAATTGTCTAAAGATATATGTTGTTTATTTTTAGGTAACGCGCAGCGGCTTAGCTCGCATCGAATTGATCAGTGAATTGTTCAAAATGCTGCACATGAGCAACGACTATCTCAAACATAGTCGTTATAAGTTGTGACATCTTTATGTTTTGGTTAAAAAAATGATCTGTACTTGATCCTCAATTTTATCAACTTAAATGTTTTCAAATAAATTTGTTGGCGATGTTGATGGACCAGTTAACATAGCCAAGTGAACGTCAGTTCATACGTATTGGAGCAGCGAGTTACCAAGACAGCTTGTCCTCTGTGTTAAAGGACCTCTCATAGAACGCGATAATACAAAAAAAAAAAAAAGCGAAGTGCGCTGTGCTCGTATATCACTGTCTTTGATCCATACAACTCTCTTTGATCTATCGCTCCTCTGACATTGCACACAGGTAGTATGTCGTTATTCGTCTTCGTCCATCCAAGTTCTACATTACGGAAACGTGTCACGTAAATGAAATCAACAACTCAACATAATTCGCTCAGCGAAAAATATTGTCTTGTTCTGACATTTTGGAGTGGAGGGAGAACGCTTGCTCATGCTTTACGTGCGAACTCCGGTAGAGTAAAATTCTCGTACATGACTCATAAATATTCGAAATTAAGCAACTACGCGAGTTTCTCCACGTTACCAAATACCGCTTACGTCCGAATAACTACTCTATTTACAAGCGTTTAGAATAACTAGACGAGAAATGAATAAGGCAGTGAATGTGTTTTAAAATAGTAATTTCGAAATCTTCGCCAATTCTTTCCCACATAAAGTTTTTCATACGCTGTCTGTAAACGAACTTGACAATTAAGTCAGCACGAAATATTCGTTCACCTCTTCCTCTAAAGTTTTCGAAAATACGTAGCTGTCACTGCACGATTTTCCGAAACTGGGCTCGACATGTGTCCATGATTTATCTAAGGATGGCTTCTGTGGGAAATATGGATATATAATCAAAACGTTTCTTTAGTTGTAAATATGTTCATGAACAAACTAGAAGCTACGTAACTTATTTTCATTTATTACTCGGCTAAGGAGATAAACATACCAAAACAATTTTAAAAAAATGTAAAAGCATTTGTAACAATATGTTAACGTATATCGTAATTTTAAAATTAGAACATTTGTTTCTTCGTAAAATAATAGTTGTAATATATTAAGTTGGTAATATGCATCACCATTGTAAAATAAAACTAATTATCAGAAAAACCCTATCTGTTTTAAGAGCTAAATGTATATGTTATGTGCAATGGCAGGAAAAAATACGACCAGAGTTGCTATATATTCAGTTTATGGGCGTGCAATCAGAGAAAAAGTGCAGTGTATATTTTTCTGGAGAAACTCGGTTTAAGTTCTCTTTTACCGGGACGTACGATTGCCGCGACAGTTGCATTTGTTTGCTGTATCCGCCAAGGTTTCAGGCGAAGGGCGTTTCCAGGAACAAACAGTGTAGCTATAAAGTCCTCTTTTATTCAGACCATGCAGCCATACTAGCGTGAAATTACGAGAAGTGTATATAAAAGGCAGGAAGCTGACGTCGTAGAGAACAATATTTGACGACAGGGCTGCTCGCTATATCAAACAAGACTACTGAACTGGATTTATTGTCTAGGGAACTTTAATTTAACTTAGAAACCGTGGAGCTTACAAATGTAAGTAAGCATGCGTATATTTAGGCTGTAGATATACACAATGTCCACATGAAGGCTCCCTGATTTGAAAAAGCAATAAAAAACTATTATACATACAGTAGAAACCTGCTTTTTATGGCATGTAAATAATCGAAAAATGTTTGCTGTTTTTGCCTAGACAATTTTTTAAGGTGTTAAATAAATACCAGAAATGACTACATCACTTCATAAGTGAGCCCAATGCGTGGTGTGGTATGCTGAAACAAAATCACCCAATGCTGCCCTAGGAAATTACCGACGCAAATTTTAAAGGTAGCCACCAGATGTTTTAGACGATAAAGGCTTGGCATGGCAGTTAGGGTTTTGCTCGATCTGGTCAAACATCTCAAAAGCAAAACGCGACGAAGCTGAAAGTCGTTTGATTTCAATGCTACCACAGTTTGAACTTTGCGTACAAGCGAAGTTGTTTATGCAATACCTTGTGAACTGTTTGTTGAGCAAGGCACGTTTAGCTCCCGTGATGCTCGGCGAAATTACTTTGATGGGCTTCTCTGGAAGGCCTTTCTGGTCTCTGCCGTTTCATCAGATGTGCGTTATCTACCAGAACTTGGTTGTCTGTTTACACTCCCAGTGGTTAGGAAATTGTTCTACAAATCCTAAATCATCTTAACGTCTTGTGGCTCCCTTTGAAATTCACGTAGGTAATTCCTTTCGAATACAATGGGTGATTTTGTTTCCGCGAACCACACCACGCATTGGGCTCTCTCTTGAGGTGTAGTCACATCTGGTAATTATTTAGCACCCGAAACAAAAGCAAAAGGAAGAGTTGAAAAATCAACATACCACTTATATTTTGTTGCTTTACATAAAGCCGCAAACAGTAAGTTTGTATGCCTAATATATATTTTTTATCGGATTTTGAAATCAAGGAGGTTTCATGTGGACATCCTGTATATACAAGAATATACATGACGTGAAACAACCGCATAATAGAGACACCACGCGAATCCTGGTCTAAAGTTTAAGCGAAAATGTTTCTGGGGAAATGTTGTACTACCACATTTACATGCACAATGTAGTAACATAGCACTGCAGTTCGTCCGCTCTTGCGTTTCGCAATTATCTTACTTATCTTATTACTACTATTCTGACCTACATAATATGGGCGCAGGTTAAAACTCTGAGCATTCCGAACATAATTCAACGTTATCTTGACGTAACACACATAAAATAATAAGTGGCCGTGGAGCTCTAGAGGGGACTATCTCCGTGCAGCGTTGCCACTTTGTGCACGTAAAATGCCGTACAATATTTTGCCATTTGCAATTTAGTCTCCAATTTAGCCGCGGATTCGCGTAGTGTGCTCATTACGCGGTTGTTTGTGGACACTGTGTATATCGTAAAAATTATGTATTCAAAAGACATTTACCAATTTCCTCAAAATAAATTCAGAATATACACGAATCTATAACAAAAGTTCGCCGACAATCGTAATAGTACGGGAACATCGCGACTCTGCTTAAAATTAAAATTAAATTATTCGGAGCTTTGGTTACAAAAAATTGATATATTAAATTTGTGATAAATCGTGTTCAACACGTAGAAATTTTTAGTAGTTACGTCTTCTTCGGTAAAAATTCTTGTGATCATTTAGTTTCCACAAAATGACACGCTAAAGTTCAATCGTTATTGGTTTTGTTACGAACAAACAACCTTAATGAAATTATTTGAACAAAACGTAACGGCGGTGCGTAAAATTTCATGTCTGCACACATTTAATGATATGCCTAGCAAAAGTTAAATAAGTATTTCGGGGTAGTCTCCTGAAGTATATCATGGCTTATTATTTCAGCCCGAATCAACTAATTTCCGTTCGTCAAAGTTTTTCAGTGTTTGTACATAGATGAAAAAGGGTAAAATTATTATTTTGAGAAATCACAGTGAAATTTTTTTTTTCCGAAGTTAATGATGATTATGATTAGAGGTGTTCTGACGAAAGCCAGTTTAGTACCGTAGAGGACCCGCGTGATGAAAACCACTACGTTCTCCGAGGCCGACGATGGTTCGCCATTTCCTTCTGCAGTATGGTGATGATGGTACAGCACAAGATCCAGTCCTGAACGCAAAGAGGCCACTGTAAATATTGACCTCCCAGGCCGGGAGTCGAACCCGGTACCCTTGGCTACCAGCCAAGAGCCCTCACAACTTGTTTTTATGTCTGGTACAATGGCCAGACTTGCACCTTACCACTGCTTCACACAACCCCCCCCCCCCTTCCCAAATCCTTTTTCACCATTATCATCCTTCTACCTTAGGCAACCCGAGTAAGTTGTAGGTTGTATTTTGATACATTTGCTGTGAGACTTTTTTGTGATCGTATTAGATGAACACAAATTAACACCAGCTTGACCTGGGAACCGAACCCAGTACCTTCACGTGCCGCCATGCCGGTGTGCATCCGACTGCGTTACGTAGACCGGCAACCGTGGGTTCAACGTCGGTCATCACGAAAGTACCATCGCAGACATTGTTTACAAGTGGAATAGTGTTTTGTGCACATGCAACATAACGATTTTTGTTCTCCAAGTCTGTTTCTACGGCAATAATCTACGGACAACGTCAATGGACGACTTGAAAAGAGGCGGAGCTTCAGTCAGGTGTGGGAAACAATTCCTATCTCCATGGTTAGCTCAGCCGAACATAACCTTCATTTAGCTGTTTGGCTTCACATGTCCCGGATGAGATGTACGACAAGAAAATTGATTATTTGTTTAGAATGTGCCGTTTTTTTTTCAGGTAAACATTAATCTTATGTATTTGCGTATCTTAAACATGAAATTGCAACTAGTATTTTTTACCCTTGCGTGCAAATCAATGAACGCGCAACATTTTTGCTTTCTGCAATTACCAACCAAAAAATCAGCATGTTTGTAAACAAGCTTTGTTTCCCACAGTACTTTTCCCCTGCGGTGACGTCAGGAGGCGTGTACTTCAAGTCGTCCATTGTGATATAATTTAAGCTGTACTAAAAAGAAAGTAGTTGCTTTAATGCGATGCATAGTAAAAATCATGTACGGTGTATAATTTTATTTCACCGAGTAATCAACTCAATCTGTTCTGATAAATCTTGTTCTGCAATCGCACATTTTGACAAATAAATATTTTTACGCATATTTTTTACGCTTTTAGAGTTGTTAACAAAGGTTATAAATATTTTTCAACACAAACTATTTTTAATTTATTTCTGAGCAGTTTAACTCTCAGGAAGAACGATTACAATACTATAATAGTAAAGATAACCAGTTTGTATGTTTGTTTTAAACAGTAATGGGTTATGACAAAATAATTTGCCAACACAATGTGAATTATGATAGCTGCAAGGCAACTGCACAGAACTTGAGCTTCTAGAATAGAACTCAAGTGTCTTACAGATTTCAGGACTTAACTTATCTGTGGCGAATATACTTGTACTGGTAAACTTTATATCTCTTATTTTTGCTTTCTTAAAAAAAAAGATCTATACACTTTGCAACAGCAACTTTTGTTTAGCTGGCTGGCTTTTGATATACACTTGTAAATACGTTTATGCTTGTAATCTTTTTAGGTATGCGATAAAAAAATCTGTTTTTGTTTATTTTCCGTGAATATTTTTGTAATTTACGTTGTGTATAGTAAGAAATTATCTCAGTATTGACGACGAAAAATATTAAGTGATTCAATACGATTAAGCATAATAAGTAGGCTATCATTATGAAGAAGCAAAAAAAAAAAATAGTTTTGTGCTCTAGATAGTATTAAATGTTCACATGAAAATGCGTAACTACTTAGTCACGAAAAAATAAAATATTTAACCTTATCGTTAAACTTTTTTAAAGATAATTTTATAACTTTAAAGACGAGAGAAAATACGTATCTACTGAAAAATAACAAAATGTTTCTTGGAAATTAACAACGGCAGTGATTTATTCATTAGGCAGATAGTAGGCGTGTGACTTAGCGACATGAATGTGAGGCCGATGTCACAACTTAAACGACTGACGTAAGAAGACAAACGATAAAGAAAGCGAGATTTCGTGTAGTCAACGGAGGATATTGAAATTTCAGAACTGTAAAATTGGCGTAGAGTTTTTAGCATTGTAATGTAGCGGATGGGTGTGTATACGGCTCGGTGAAAAACTTTTTGAATGAGGAGAGAAGGGAAGGTTGAAACTGATGTAAAACTTTAAAATAGGAATACGAAAGACAGGATGTGACATGTTAAAGTGGTGAGTTCAGATGTAGTACCGATCATCTTAGTTTACTGCAGTCCAAGTACAGGTCGTTCGGGATAAAACGAGCGCTAAAAACAAGTCTTGTACAAGGACAATATAGGAAAGTCAGAAGAAGAATAGGAGACGTGTTATTTAATTCTAGTTCACGCCGATACGAACGCTTTTTCTTCTACAGTAGCACATTGCTCTATGGGCAGTTTTATATTTTGTTATTTATAAATTTAAAATATAACAATGACTTTATAATATAGTTATGCTCTTTCAGTTATCATATTGATAAGTTAAAATTTAGAACGTTTACAAACACATTCGAATATTATTAGCCTAAGAGAAATTTAGTCCGTAAATGTATAACCACCATAGAAAATAGAGATAAAAAGAATGTGGATTTTGCTGGTGTTTCCAGTTCACGCCGCTGATAAAACGTCTCGCGGTTTGACAATGCTAAAAAGCTTTCCTGTATTGTCCTTTTACGATATTTGCTAAAGATTAAACCTTTGAAAAAAAAATCATAAGCTGTTACCAAATATCGTAAAAGGACAATATGGGAAAGTACAGCCTTTTAGCATTGTTAGAGCTGGAGATGTTTTATCGACGGCGTGAACTGGAAACACTAGCACAATTTGCATTCTTATATATCTATTTCTATGGTGTTTATACGTTTACGGACTAAATTTCCCTTAGGCTAATAGTATTACAATATTTTCATAAATATTTTACATTTTAGCTTATAAAAATAATAACTGGAAGAGCATAATTATATTATAAAATCATGATTACATTTCAGTTTATAAATAACAAAATATAAAACTAAAACTACCCATAGAGCAATGTGCTACTGTAGAAGGAACAGCGCTCATATCGGTGTGAACTGGAATTAAATAATATGTCTCCTGTTTTTCTTCTGACTTTCCTATATTGTCATTGTACAATATTTGCTGTTACTGCAAATACTTTAACGTTAAAAGTAGTTGCCTTACTCCTTGAGTGATTGGAAGTGAATTGCCGCATGTACTTCCGTGTATTTTCCTATTTAAATACAGCAATGCTGAAATAAAATCGATTGAAATCGGCTCATTTATGTTATATATAATTAATAAACTTTTTTTTATCAAACTTTAGGCTACGGATTCCTACTGACTGCACAATTTACCTTGCACGCGCAAACATTAAGTTACGTGTCCAGAGAAGTTAGACATTTTCCATCGTTAACCGTTACGCGCGAAAAGATACGAACTGTCTGAAAATATAAATTTAGCAGCGCCTTTTCGAGTGCTCATTTTATCCCGAATCTTCTGTAATGTTGGACATTTTATGAAACATCTAACGTTTTGTACATGCCGAAACTTGAATAACTAGTTATGCTTTTAAGTTTGCATGTGTAGGTGAAAATATTTTCATCCCATCAAAGCTCATGTAAATAGGTAGCTGCTTGATCAGGGGTTGTGCCAGAAATAATGTGTTTTATTGTTGTTTAACACCACTGCGTTTTATGAGGGTGATTCGACTGGCGGACGGCGAGGAGAGGTGTTTGCCGTTGGCTTACTTGGAAAAGTTGGAAAATTCATTTTAATCTCTAGTAAATGATATTATTAATGAAGGCAAAGAGCAAGCACATTTTCTGTGTATAAGTAATCCGCAAAGTGCATGTCGCATTCATTGTTTGTTTTCTCGTCGTCTACAATACAATACACGTCATTTATTTGTGAATTGATAAATACGTTTGTTATCGTAAAACGGGTGATTAAGGCCCTGTGACACTGTCAAATTTTTGTCTCCAACTATATTTTACGATAAAGTTGGAAGACGAATATTGGACGTAATGTAGTCATAAAATTATTCCGTCAAATAAAGTTGGCTGGTTACTATCAATTATGTTTGAAGACATGTCGCACTGTAAACTTTTGCTGCAGCTCGTAACCTATATGTTTAGTTATGTTTTAGAATAAATGTAAAAGTTTGGTACGCATTATTTTAATTTACGAGCATTCAGTATGTAAGTAATGTAAAATAATTTGATTAGCAGGAAAACTTCACGAAAGTACAATAAGTGAAATTTTTCTGCAATATTTCGAATAATAATTTTTTCTATTTTTAATTTGTAGATTTATGTATTTTAATCAAATTTGCACGAACTCGGTAAGCCTACATTTCAAATATTAGTATTAGGTAAATATTCATCTCTTCGATTAATTTAAATTACAATGGAGTGCTTTGTCTTTACCTAAAACTACAGTAATAGTTTCCATCCAACTCAAAATAGTGCACGAATGAAGGTTATGATATTTCAGTTTACAAAGGGCGTGATTGTAATTGGCTGAGCCATCCAACATCCAAGAAATTTGTTAACCTGTCCAATTCGCAAAATTAAAGGCATCAAACTTCTTCCAACAAATTTGGCCGTGATAGTGGTGTTTTTTGTGACGTCCCTACCATTCAACATTATTTGATCAATTTTTTTAAGCGATTGGAAGGAAAATTTTGACACTGTGAAAGGCCTGTAGAAACACTGCGGTGAATAGAAACACAATTTTAAAGCTATATTTTCTGTATTAATTCTGTTTTAAAAATTCTGTTTTTCGGTAGGCATGCTAAAACAGTTTACAAGCAATTGTTTCATAACAATTATATTTTTTCCAAGCAAAAGGTGTCATATAGAAATTTATTTCTAATTTTATGTCTATTCACCCCAGTGTTTCTAATCACCCCGTGTAACTGTATTTACTATCAATATTATCTCATAAACAAGTTTGGTATGTAGCCTAGTGTTTCCAATAACACTTAGATTTAAAAATGACATACACACACAGCCCCCCTCTCTCCCTCTCTCTTTCACTTTCTTTATTTCTTTCACTCTCTCTCTCTCTCTCTCTCTCTCTCTTGATTTACCTGGAACCTCATGGTACGACGGTGACTTTGCGGCTTCAACTATTTTCGATTCAAGAATTAGATTTAAGCCTTATTTTTGTGTAGGTGCACTTCAATAGACATATGTGACGATGATAGTGTAAATTAGTGTAATGTTTGTAATTCAGCAAATCGCAGTTATTAAAACATATGCTCCCAATATCAGACTATGCGTGACTCTGAAAACCAATGGGTCCTGTACTCAGTATGAAACAAGACGAATTATAACCCAATATTTCTCGGAAAAAATACGGTCAATTAATTATAATTTAATAGGACATCGCTTGTAACTGCTACAAGGAAATTTAACTATTTCTTTAACTTTAATGTTACAACATTTAGTTAAATACGTTACAAAGACAAGATCATAGTTAATAATAATACCAAACGTACTCGACGAAACAGTGGGCGGAAAAAGTCTGAAAAACTATTTAAAAAGTAGTTACGTACAACAGAAAGAAAAACTATGTCGTCTGCACTTTCTCTTCAGCATTACGTTCCCAAATTTTAAAAAACCAAGTTTCACACGAAGGAATATAACGTGTTTAAACTTGTCATTTTGAATAGGTTATTTCCAGCATTCATTGTATTAATCGTATGCACACTAGCATAATAATTGTAAACAGTATATTGGAAATTACAGCAACCATGAAACTATGCTCGCTAGTTTAAACATGTAACTTAATAGTTCCTGATGGTCTGGTAATTTACAACCCATGACATTTCGTAAAGAGCTTAAACAAAATTGTGTTTACTGAAATTTGATCCTGAACGAATGTTAACCTGTTATTTAACTAAGAAACATTTATGTAAAAATTTTTGGCCCAAAGAAATTGTACACCTCAAGAATAATTTTACTTAAGGTCTCGCTCGCTCTTTGCTTTTGCAGTGGAATGAAAAAAATATTTTTTTTAACGCAAATTAATACATATATAAAATATTAATTCTTACAGTAACACTAATATATCATTATTTGTATCTGAATTTTTCTGTTGCACTATACCAACGGATTTTTAGATTTTTGCCCCTGAAATATCACATATTTCGTTGCGAAAATAAGCCAAAATGAAGCAAAATATTTTTTTGCTAGCAAACGGTACATTATTTAAAAAAACGCTCTTCGAAACAGTGAATCGTATGACTGTACACAGCCTCAAATTTTTTCAAAGCATTTGTTTGAAAAATATTTGAGTTATTTGCAATTGTTTGAAATAAATGAAAGAACATGGCCTTATGGCAAGAATTTGGCGAGTTACCATATGATAACTAAGTGTAAACCTACATTTTTATGGTGGTTCGTTATGCCAACTACCAAGGAATTTAATATTATCAAAAGGTAGTGCAGCATGCATTTATTACACACCAACCATATAACTTAAATATAATTTATAAATATGTGTGCAATTCTTTAAAACAACTTAAAATTACGTGTTTACCAAAGCATTACTATTGCTACCGAATTAGAAAATAATGTATTGGATAGTTCTGTAATAAAATCTAGAGCTTAGTATTTTTATTTGAAATTTTTCCCGAAATAATTGAATGAAATATTAATTTAACTCAGGGGGTCAATATTTCAGCTAGGTGCTCACAGCGAACCAAGTTTATTTCAAACCATAGACATTATATCTTAAACATGTCAAATCGCATTATATATTTTAAGACAATTTGTTGTAAACCAAGATTTACACGTAGTAATTAATGCAGGTAGTAAATCTTTAATTTAATAAAATGTTAAACGTAATAGCCCTAACTAGGTACTGTCCAAATGGTTTATTAATTCACTGCTTTTGAAACAAAATCACGCTCAAAAACTATATTTCAATGTTGAATAATTTCGAGGAAACGTTCAAAAGTTCTTAACACATAGTAAAATATAAATTCTTTATATCGGTACTATCAATTAAAACAACAAAAGTGGAGCCTTTTACCTTATAAATGATCTTAAGGATTTCGGCTAGCACTACTTGTAAAGGTTTGATGCGGTCGTTTTAAATAGGACTTAATGAATCGAAAGTGTGTCGAGCTGTAAATTTAACAATATTTATATTTAGAAATATATTGGTTTTCTAAAAAATATATATATATATAATTCGTTGTTTTACAGCATAAATTTGGTGACAACTATGTAAATAATAGAGCGTTAATAAATATGATAATGATATTTTACTAAACACCGGATGAGTAAGCTATGTGCTGGTGCTCTAAGAATACAAGAATAAAATACCAATTTCAGGAAAAATGCTGCGACTTCAAATATGAATGATTTCATCACATTTTCTGAGCCAACTATTTTGTAACCAATTTTGGGTTCGTTAAAATAAAAAAAAATTTTCATAGTATTAGTAGCGCATCCTAAATTTAGTGGAAACGTATTAAATGATTTTCAAATGGAAATAAAAATATTTAAAATTATATATTGCACGAGTCCTGTGTTATAATAAATGCAGCATCTACACGTAGATATTTTTTGAAACAGATTCTTGGATGGCTTCCTAATTCATTTAAAATCTATAGATGTTACTAGTCTTCTATTGCATATAAATGTATCTTATTCCTTCACATTCATTAATTATATATCTGAGCGAAAACATGTACAAATTGCTTTCAAAATCCAAGTTGATTTCAAACCATAATAAGAAACATATTGATATGAATTCAGTTAACTGTTTCGATTAGTACAGTCAGCGTAAGTAATGTAATTAAAGTCGCTTTGTTAGCAGTAAATTAAAGGCATAATGTACAATGATAATCATCAGAGCACATTTTTTTAAACTACGTCTTAGATTCACAAAATTTACAAATTTTTGCTGTCCTTTGCAGCAAACTAGTAAAACGAATTTGGTTGGAATAGGTGAACAATTCTTATGTTGTAACACGACATCAAAACAGAAAAATAACCTATGTCAAAGCAGTAGTAGAGTAATTACGCCATTGCAGCATTTATTTCATGGAATCATTGTATCGAAGAAGGAAAATTAGATATGGAGTGAACATATCTAAACGCGAATATTTTTTTTTCTAACAATCCTAAAGACTGTAAAAAAACTGCAAAAAATTATGTCTTAGCTTGGTGTAAAAATACTATCCTGTACAATTTCATACTTTGATTTTGAATACAGCAAAAACGCAATACTCTACCGTGTTTCTTGAATTTTCGAAAAAAACCGTGAATATTTTTTATTAACCTGTTGTAATTAATTGTCAATATAGGTCATTCTGGATAAAGTGAGCACTAAAGATATACCCATTGGAAAAAAATTACTGACCGTTACTTATATAAGTTACTAGCTGTCCCTGCGGCTTCGCCCGCGTGTACTATAGAAAAGAGTAACTAAATTTTAATAACGTATTAATTCATGGTGTTACTATATTCTCTGTATATCTTTATATAGGCAGTTCGGAATAAAGTGAACACTCGAAAAAGCCCTGCTAAAGATCTATTTCCAGCCAATTCGTATCTTTCCGCGTGTAACAGCTAATGACGGGAAAAGTCTAACCTCCTGGGACACGTCACTTTATGCTTGCGCGTTTCAGATAAATTGTTTAGTCGATAGGTACCTATATAGTTTGATAAAAAAGAAGTTTAATAATTATATAAAATACAATTATATCGCTGTTGGTTGATTTTGTTTCAGTATTGTTGTATTTAAATACGAATAAACAAGGAACTATGTTGTGTTGTTTCGTTGCCAACCATACAAGCAGTAAGGTGACTATCGGTAATGTTGAATTATATGTAGTAACAGCTAGTGATATTTTTCAAAGGTTAAATACTTAGTGTTCACTTTATTCCGAACGGCCTATAACAACAAATACAAACAGCTTTAACCAGTCCACTACGCTGAGGGTACTTTAATTGCAGAACATCTTTGTTTTTAATTCATCTTTTTTTCTCTACAAAATAGCTACCCGGCCGCGGCTTTGCCCGCGTGAAATTATGTAATACAAATAGTAACTCTGAATAAAATATGTGATGAAGGCATTTAACAGTTAGCGTACTCAATAACAGTGAACTATAAATTGTCTTAGCTCAGTGAAAAGAGCGCACGCAATATGCTCGTATGATGTCATGTCATGTCCCATCGCAAAGACTTGCACCGGAAACGAACCCGTAACCCCACCCCTCCCACACCACAAACTTTGTACAATA
>PNEQ01016024.1:46865-58007 GCA_003012365.1 Medauroidea extradentata
AAAAAAAAACCGCAACTCCACAGACTTAACTACAAATTATTCAAGACAGGCCATGAGAGTTATTTCGCGTGTACAGGCTATAGTCCAAAGAGGTTTAACTATAAGCAAGAAATAAAAAGGAAACAAATTTTGAACTATTTCAGGTGTTACGAAAGATTATTCTTAAACACGTTTTATTTTTTATAGGCTTTCAAGGACGGATTTCCAAAAATCGTTAAATTACTTTATAGGTATTTACTTATGTTTCATTATAAGACAAAATCCACCTCGATATCTTTAACGGTTTAAGTGATACGACTGATTAATCAAACAACTGTTTTATTTTTTTACCGGCTTTCAAAAACGAATTTTGAAAAATCCTGAAATTACTTTTTAGGTATTTGCGTAAGCTTCACTTTAAAGAAAAAATCACTTCGATATCTCAGGTGGTTTAAAAGGAAGAGAGGATTTACTGTAAACGAATTAAACGGCTTTTCACCTCCTTAATATAAAACTTTCGAAAAATCCTGAAATTTTGTTTCTAGACATTTGTATTTGCGACCTAACGAAGTGAATAAGACGACGATAGCCCGTCGGGTTCGAGAAATATCAAAGATTTGCAAAAAATACATTTCACCCCGTTTCACCACTTTAATAGCCGAATTTCAAAATTTCCTTTCTTAGTGCGCGCCTACGCCACAAGGGGAAACTTCCCTTAAAATTTCACGTTTCAAGGTCCAGTGGTTTGGGCTGGGCGTTGATGATGAATGAATGAATGAGTCAGTCAGTCAGTGAGTGGGGCACTTCCTTATATATATATATATATATATATATATATATATATATATATATATATATATATATATATTACTAACAGCAGTTACCTTATTCATTGTACGTTTGGCAGCGAATTGCCGAATGAAGTTCCGTGAATTTTCTTATTTAAATGCAACAATGCTGAAAGGAAATCAAATTAATTCGACGTATTTGTGTTCTATATAATCAATATACCTGTTTTATCAAACTATATAGGCTCCTACCGAATCCACAATTTATCTTACACGCGCACACATCAGAGAGGTTAGACATTTCTCATCGCTAGCCGTTACACGCGGAAAGATACGAATGAGCTGAAAGTAGAAATTTAGCGGGACTATTTTGAGTGCTCTCGAACTACTTATATCGTGTTTACTTACATTTTTGAATTATGAGTTATACGATCTCACTCACGATGCTGAGAAGATATGCACGCGTATTTAACGTACATGAAACTTTGTACTTTTGCTGTCTAATTGACTTGTCAAATGAATAAATTCTACCTACTTATTCACTTGGACTTCTAAGACGCTACTGGTGATTTACATCCAGGATTAAATAAGGGAATTCTGACTATTTCAGTTGAAAACTAAGAACAGCTCATTAGGTTATTGTAGTACTGGGTAACGTTAGTTTTTAAAGCATTAGCGACGTCTATTGTTCTGTTTATACTGCGTCTAACAATTTAATTATAATTCGTTTTCAATTGCGTGTACAGTAAGAACACGTTATATAGATTTTGCATTAATTCTTCAGTAACAAATAAGTTCTATAAAATTAAATGATTTACTGATCTATTTTCCAATAACACCAACATATTTATGCTAATGAAACGGTTAAAAATTTAAAGACAAAAGACTAATCTCCTTTTTAAAACGCGAAACGTTTTTATGCAGAAATAACAACGGTGTGTAATGGGAGCGCTGTCAACATCATTAGCATATCAAAGGGCAGAAAACAGTACACATTTCCGATAAAATAAAAGTATCACAAAAATGAATATATTTCCATTACAAACAGATCTGAGCGTGAAACAAAATCGAAGCGTATTTCATAAATAAAGCAATCGTGAGTTAACTGTAGTTCGAATGAAAAATGTACTCGTCAAAAGTTTACTGACAATAATATTTGTGTCTATGTTGGGATGTATAAAAATCTAAAACGAAGACTAATCTCTACACGAATTCGTCGGAAATCATGTTGGAGTTATAGTTTTGTCCCTTAAAGGTTATGGAAAGGTACGATGTAGAGCGGACGACTGGAATATCGTCAATAACATCTTAACTACTCATCAAAATTCGATGATATTTTTTTTTTGCCGAGTAGATATTTTATCAGCGGACGTTTATTTATATAGCACTACGTGGTGGTATGATTTACTTTCGAGTAAGAAATTAAAACTGTTTTATTAGAAAAATAAGGGCCGGAAAACCACAAAATCTACAAAAATTGAAAAACTGTAATTTTTATTATTTAGGGCTCTGCAATAACCGAATTTAAAAAATACTGGCGTTTTGATTTGAAAATAATTTGACTATCCGAAAATCTCAGCACGAGAGGTTTACGGACGTTAAAATTATTTTCAAATTAAAATACCTTTAACTTTAACATTACTTCATAAAACGATAAAGTCACAACTGAAAGTGTTATAGAGGATATTTGTCGGCAAGAAGATTGCAAACCAGTTCAGGAAATGGCGCATAGAGGCAAGAACGAGTCGTAATGCGAGTATTATGTCTTTCTTTTTGCTTCCACGCTTGTAGGCCTCGAACGACCAAGATACGTCCATTTAGTCGGTCAGCTTAACATGTCAAATACATGCGTACGTTGGGTACGCTCTGCAGATATGGTACTACAGTGCCACGTGGTATAGCACTTCATTAATATTAAGGGTTCGGTACCCGGATCTTCGAATGTGGGAAACATGCCGAACGATGCCGCTGGTCGGCTGGTTCTCTCGGGTATCTGTCGTTTCCCCAACCCCTTAATCCCGGAGCTGCTCCATACTCACATCATGTCCCCCCACACCAACGCTAAAGACCTTGAAGTTGAGTGCTGACCAAAATCTCGTCACTTCACGTTTTTAATGTGTCAGAGTGGTAGGCTTCTGTTGAACCTGAAGGCGACCCATACCACGACCTGACATTGACGAGCTGTGCGGCTCTCTACAACGGTAGATAACACCACCCGAAGAGTACATCATAACCATATTCCCACACTGTAATCATTACTGGAGAGAACGTGATTCATCACCGAAGAATAAACTGCTAAATTATTCAGCTCTTGCGTAACACTCATCCAAGGACTCGATTCTCAAGTTTTTCTGTTTGTCTATCGTTACCTTTACGTATTGGCTCTAAGAGACAGCGTTCCAGCCAATCGGGAAATATATTTTCAAACAAACGGGAAATAAGCAGCTCGAAATTGCTATTCTAAGGGCCGTATCTATAAACGGCTTTCGGTTGCTATCCAATCACCGAATGTCTGTTCCGGCCGAAACATACACTATAAACATTTTTCGTTGGTTGGTTGACTGCCTGGTAGTGAAGAGGCGTCCACTTTCAGGTGAATGTGGTCAGACGGTGATTCGAAAGCCTGTTCAGCTGTTTTCATTGTGTCTTTACAACAATAGTGGCGGACCTTCTCTGGAATATCCTGTCAAACGGTACTTGTTACATAAGAAAATGCAACATTTTAAAAATATATTCTTGATTGGAACGAGTTTTGGAATCACGTATTTGAAAATGTTCAATAAACAGAAGCTACTGTTAAGTATACTAGATCCGTTTAAAGCGTATGCAATATTACATGGGGGGTTTTCTACAAGGTGAAACTTTTCACAAACCAAAATTGTTACTGCACGTGTATATGTTTGCAATTTTTGTACCTTTGTTTAAAAAACAAGGGAGAATTTTGCGTAGAAATAATAACAGCGTTGTGCGAAAATGACGGTAAACACATGTTCACGAAAACGTTTTCTGTTTGTACACATTTTATGTGCCGTGTTTATGATCTTAATATATTCGTTAGTTTCTTACGATAATTATGTCAGCTGTAAAAATAAACGATTAAATTTTAAAATGTTCTTGTACTGTACTTTTATCAAGTGACTCGTGTGACAGGTTATTCCATAGTTCGTTTTTTATTTTCCATTTTATGTATTTATTTATTGAATAATACAATAATTGGTTTTAAGCATATGTAAAAATCTGTACTGTTCTCCATGCAAAAACAATATTATGCTCACTGAAAAAAAAAATCCCTCACAAATACTACTTTAATCGTATTTAACCTTCACAAAAAATAATGCTTTTGCGTACCTAACCTAAATCCAAAGACAATAACACCATCTCAGATATGAACAACAAACGTGAAATGTCAGAAAAAACGATCGAAAATTGCAGGGTGTGTTCCTATATTCATTCTGCGTACTATCCAATGGAAGAAAAGTGGTGCAATGTTGCCACATTTACACTCCAAGTGGACGTGGAAGCGCTTTCAGCTAGCAAGCTCCCGAAAGTCGTTTATAGGATGCGAACAGTCGGCAAGATGCCAGGTGAATTTCTGCTAGCAGCGCTTTCGAAAGCCGTTTATAGATACGGCCCTAATCAGGAACTAACCCAACGAAAATAAATACTTGAAATGATATACAAATAGTACAAGAAAAACAACTTTCGATGAAAATTACACTCGGGTAAGTAACATTTCTTCATAATAAGTATATACCTCGCTGAAGTTGAGACTCATTAGTTCGTAAGTTATAAGTAAAATAATTATTTACATGGGATATTTAGTGTGCAGCGAGTTTGCATTTTAATTTGTTTCAATACATTTCTACAAGCCACAGTCTAAGAGAGGCTCCATGGTGATGGCTGCTACACGCCAAGCAGTATGACATAACGAAGACATTTCTTAGAATCTTGAGTATTCCAAGTGTGTCGAAGGTTGGTATAGACAGCACACCATAATGATTGGAAAGAAAGGGGAGATGTAAGCTGCGGTCCAGCCGAGCAGAACTGCAGTTCCCGGTAAAGCAAATACACATATTATATAACAATGGGAATTATGCAGAGCGAGCACCAGTCTACCTGGCCGTAGTCATTACAGCTGGATACTTAAGACGAAAAACAGGATTAACCGGACAAAATTAGTAACAAATAGAAACCTATCAGAATGTGTTTGTCACTGTCCCCTTATCATTTTCTTAAATCTGTCGAAATTTCTACTTCGGCAAAAACCTGTCGTCTTGAGAAAGCCCCCACAAAAACAGGATTTTATTCAAAGTATAATATCTCCTGAACGAAAACTCATAAAAACTTGTGTCATTCTCTTCTATTTCGACGGCGCTATAAGAAAAAAATATATCGTACTTGCTAAATAAATAAACAGATTGAAAAACTCTTTATTTTATGAAAAAATTGTTCTCCACATCAGAAAAATTTACTTATTTGAATTACACGTTTGCTATTATTTGCACATGGTTTCTCCTTATCAGAAGTAGTAGGGCTGTTAAAAACGTATCGGATTCGTACACTATTTTTCTATGTAGTCTACTATGTACGCGAACAGCAAACGGCCAAAACACATTTTAAACATAAATATTGTTTCCACATCAGCTGTCACCCACATTGCGCCACGCCGCAGTTCCGCTTTCCAGTCGACCGAGCAGAGCGGCGCAGCGGTTACACGTCGGACTTGCCTTCGGGACAATTCGGGTTGGACATCCGACTCCGGCCTTTATGATTTCGTATTTCTACGGTTTCCCGAAATCGCTCCAGGTGAATGCTGGGACGGTTCCTTAACAAATGCCATGGCCGACTCCTCTCCCAGCTCCTGTCATTGCACCAAGTTGTGTCACCGTCTATATTGACCTCGCTGTCGACGAGATGTAAAGACCACTTCCTTACGTTACCTTACCGGTCGAACTTTAGTTCAATTAAAGCCAATCTCACCAAATATTTTAGCTACTTACGAAAGGTAACTTATCGTCACTATGTATTTTTTACTTCATTAAGTTGTTTTTTTTTATTTTAATTTAAAAATTTAGTGTTTTTGTTTTTTAGAAATGATTTTCCTTGTGCTGTACACACAATATTTAAATCAGTACTCATTTACACAGCAGCGTATTGTCCTTCTTTGTAAAATGAGCAGTAAAAACCTTACGGAAGCCACGGTAGTCGAGTGGCTTGCCTTACACCAATGCGTTCCGGATTCCATTCCCTGCGCACTCATCCGGATTTTCGCATGTATGTACTGTGTGGTGATGCTACTGGTGGGCAGGTTTTCTTGGGTTTCTTCTATTTATCCGCCCTTCATTCCAGGCACTGCCCTACATGCACTTCATGTCCCCCCTCGCTAGTTTCTGCGACCTGAGATGTTAACAGATGTCCAAACCTCTCTTACCAACGTATTCTGAGGTATCTGATGGATAATTCTTGAAATAAATCGTAATAATTATTTTCTTCATGCCCTATCGTACTTGGAAAACCTATTAAGTAATAAAAAAGAGGTATAAAATATGTAATACTGAGGTTTTAAGTTAAAAATGTAATAAAATGGCCGCTATTTTGAAAATGTAAAAACAGCATAAACGAAATGCACAAAAGTGAAGATTGTTAGACCTCACGCGGGTAAAATAGTTTCCATCTTCTACTCCTCATACCTATTCTTCTCCATTACAAAACTTAATAGTATACCGTATTTTTCTCTGCATTTCCTTCTTTTTCATAGACAGCAGGTCATTGTTATTTTTTAAAGTAAAAATTTTTACTTAAATAATTGACACGACAGCTCCAATATTCAGTAAAAACAGCCTAACCAATACAATTATCTTACCTTGATGCGATTTCTGAATCGCTTGCATTAGACAATTATCAAATTCTGTGACATTTTCTCGGCCAATTAAAATTTGTGAAATTTAAATTAATTAATAATTACCGTGTCTTGTGCAAGCGGTAGGCTTATATTACGCAAAGTATAAAACTGTACTGGAAGTTTTGAATGAAACGGGAATATCGAAAGCAGTACTACTGCCCAAGAAGACATAGAAATAGGTCTAAGACAACACAGTTGCCCAGTACGGTGTGTAATACAAAATCATGTTTTAACCACTAGCGAAGTATGTTACTGATACATTAACAAGATAGTAATAAAAAACTGTTAAAAAATATAATGGAAATCACATCTGAAAAATTATGTAGCCAAAACTTGAAAAATTGACTAGATATAAAATGGTACACACAAAAAATTTTCGCGGTTCTGCGAAGTTTCGAACTTTAAAGTATTAAGCTAAAAAATATCTTCTTATTAATTTAAGTTACAGACTTTAAGAATTGGCACCTGTAGAGTTTGAGCCTTTGGAATATTATATAAGACAAACAAAAATTCATTACATGTAATGGTAAAACGTTAAACGAGAATTGGTGGGTAGGACAGTATCATCGTGCACACACAATTTTATATGTTTTAGGATACTCACTTTTACTGAAAAAAAAATTATTTGTATCAAAACCTGTGCTTCGTACACAATTGACATGTTAATTTTGTCTAAGAGTTAAGTTTAAATTTATATTCTCAAATATATGCAATTACTTACTTGAACGAAATGTAAACTTTGTAAGCCCTTGGGATATGCTCAACTTCAAAGTTATAAAATAAAATCTAAATAACAGCGACACATTGCAAACAAATAAATTCCTTTGGGAGTCTCGCAATGCTTAAATGCACATCGTAAAAACAAAACAAAAAATCTAAAGTGTTAAACTTCATAATGCTAAAACCTATAGTGTCAAACGCACGAATGAAATAAAATTACTAAAATGTCAACATAAATCAAGACTAATAATAATACTTTACGGCTTTGGAGTACATAAATGTACTAGCAGTGCGCCCGCGACTTTGCTCGCGTGTATTGCTCGAAGCAGATAATATTTGCTTTAATTGATATAAACACCAGTAGTGTAGTTCAATAATAAAGCGTTAGAGTAATCAAGCTGCTAGTTGAACTAATTCTGCAGCAGGATAATTAGCTATAGCTGTCCACGTGAAAAGCAGTCTTGTTTGTCCCATCCACTAACAGCGACTCCGTTTACGCCTTATTTATAGTCACAGAAAAGTTGACGTTTTGGTTAATACAGATTCATAAATGTAAGAGTAATCGAATGAAATACGTAGTATGAAGACTAATTTCCCCCGAGTACAACAATTGGTGACGGATGGCGCCATCGATAACATACTTTTTTTTTTATTATTATTTTAAACCTTCGCTGAAAGTTAGGTGGCATCAGGCAGCTTTGGCGGTATAATGATTCGCAGAAATGTAAACTTTTTTGGTGCCCCAACCTTAAGGTCAGTGAGATGGTAGTCTATATGTGGGCTGAAGCTGATGAGGAACTTATTGGATAGTGGACCGCAAAATCCATTTTAACGCTTTTTAACAACTTCATCCTAATTGCAATAATTTCATCTGCCTTGCAATTTTTGTGTCAGAGTTGCACATTTGCAAAGCCTTTAACGGAATTTGAGTCAAGAACCTACGGAACAATAGACCTAAGCTATAAACAGCTGTGCCACATAACGTCTAAATTATTCATGAAAACTGATTTAAAAACTCAAATATTAATTTTCCTAGGCTCATAGACGTTGTCCAACACGTCTCGATAGAACTGTAGAACGAAACTCCTGTATAATTTATTTCCCGCTAGTCGTACTTGCTTTTCGGATCTTCTGCCTTGAACGTTTACAAACTAAGTTTTCTTCTAAATAATAAAGTTATCTTATAAAATAAAAAAAACTAATATAACATTTAGGTACTTGGATAAACATCATTCTGACACGAAGAACACCTCAATATCTCTACTGGTTAAATCAACATTATCGGCTGATAGAAAAAAATTCTATGCTTTTTCAACCCTTTAGATGTCGAATTCTCGGAAAAATCTTAATTCCACAACTGAAATATTTGTATAATTATTCAAGTGAAGTGAAAATCATGACTACAGTCCGTTCAATCGAAGAAAATTCGATCATTTATTAAAAAAATACGTATCACCCTTATTCGGTACTAAAAGTTAGAATTTTGAAAAATCTTAAAAACTCTTTGCTACCACTTACCTAATCGTTATCTTGAAGCAAAAATAAACTCATTATCTCGACGAGTTTGATATATATCGTGAATGTATCTAAAGCACGTTCCAGGTATTTTCACTTCCTAAGAGAATGAAGTTACTTTTCAGGTATTTGAGAAAAAATAATCTTAAACAAAAAGAACGTAGAATTCTAGAATTCTTTGTTGTATAATATAACGATTATAAAAAAATGACAGGATTCCTTTGGGATTATTATTTATATTTTTGAGTGTTTTATTTTTCTTGTTCATTTTCGTACATTGTCATTTAACACAGGTTTGATCAGCAAAACATGAGCAATGGCGTACGTCCACAAACCAATAAATTCTAAATTAGTAATGTTTTAAATATGGTGTATTCAGTACAGGGAAAACCATTTCTAAGAGCAACCATGTAGGCTGCAAGTAAAAGTAAATGTTTAATTTAAACAAATACATGTTTTCTATTTTAAAGAAAAACATTAAAAAAAAGAGTTTTTCAATCCTTGAAGTTGGCTAATATGCATTTTTATGTGTGTCCCCTTCAAGTAAAAATCTCGATGACAGGTCATAGGGTTCAAGCTCTATCGACGATTCATTCAGTGTTCTTCTCTTTTATATACATATCGTGACTGTACGATATTACGCAAAATAAAAATTCGAATTCTAATAATATTCGAACATAAAATTATGCGTTGATTGGCGAAGCCGATCATGCTAGCAAGACATCCAACTGAAGATACATAGAGTATGCAAGTTACTAAAGAAATTATCGTCAACAAATTAAAAGTAGTACCTACCTAATAAAACATTCTAGAGGAAGCACGCAAAGTTTTAATCGTTTAATAAAAGTGGATGTATAAGGATTATGTCTCTCATATTATTACCAATACCACGCGCCCCGTAGTCTGCAATATTTATTTATTTGGTTACTTGACGCACCTTCGACCAGTACAAAGCCTTGGTAAAGGTACACGAGAGAAAGAGGGAAACAGTCGCCCAAGACCTGCGTTAAGTTACCATCCCAGAATTCGCCTGAAGTGATTTCAGAAAACACTGTTAAACCGAAATAAGGATGGCCGGAGCCGAGTCTCCCGAACGCTAGGCAAGTAGTTTGCCTCTGCTCTACCACGTTTGGTTCTGTATCGAGCAAACTGATTGAGTTACTGTCAAATTTTCGCCCTGAAGAAATATTGTTCTGCCTGGATATTGATATTATATCTGTGAAAATTTTTCGCTTCGTAAATACGTGAATACAGAGACGATTTGTAATAAATGTAACCATCTAGCTTTCGTCCACCATTCTTGTGTTTTGTGAATATTATTTTTTGAAGCCCTGAAAAGAAAGACCTATAGTAAATACGCCAACTAAATAGGTTTGTTTAAATTTGTTGTATAGAAAGTAACTTTTTCAATTAAAATATTATACAACTTTGACTAGAAATAAACATAAACAAATTGTCTTAGAGTCGATAATTAGCCAAAATTATTGGCCAAACATTTTTTCTTTGAATAAATTACGCTACATATGAAAAATTATTTCCAACAAATCTATGTAGCGGTCATATGATATCTGCACCCTTTAATTATTTTTATAAAAATAATACTCGCCAAAACAGAGTAAACAGGAACCCGTGAACTCATATTGAATTTCCGATCGTTAAACCAGTTCTCGTCAGCAACATAGCACTTGAATGAGTGAGATTTTTGGTCAGCGCTCGACATCGAGGTCTTAAGCGCTAGTGAAGGGTGACATGAGGTGAGTACGGAGCAGCACCGGAATGAAAAAGCGGGGGAAGCGGGAGATCCCGGAGAAAACCCGCCGACTAGAAATATCATCCAGCACGATTCCCACATGGGAAAATGTGGGGAACAACCCCACCGGGAATCGAACCCGGATGGTGGGAGGCGAATGGTCTGACCATTCGCCCACCTCGGCCACACACAGACCTCGAGAACACCTGTTCGCGTTGAAACGAGAGTCGAGGAAAGCTGAGACGCTACCTGTATCTTACGGGCACGGTCTACCGCGATTTTCATCACCATGTTGACGCGGGTCGTCCCTGACCTCCCCTGATCTGAGCCCGTCGTGCGCATCAAGCCCAGCGGCTTGCGCATATTGGAACACACCCGCCCACGTGCGCGACGAGGTAGCGGCGCCTAGACGCCGCCCCCGCGACGTCGAGTGGACGCAATATGTGCCTCGGACCCAGAAAACGACCATCCATTGGTAGGAAAGTGCC
>PNEQ01016025.1:0-57774 GCA_003012365.1 Medauroidea extradentata
GTGAGTGAGTGAGTGAGTGAGTGAGTGAGTGAGTGAGTGAGTGAGTGAGTGAGTGAGAGATTTTGGCCAGATCTTAACATCGAGGTCTTTAGCGCTGGTGAGGGGTGACATGAGGTGAGTGTGGAGCGGCGCCGGAATGAAAGGGTGGGCAAAACGGGAGATCCCCAAGAATACCTGCCGACCAACGGCATCGTCCGACACGATTCCCACATGCGAAAATCCAGGGACCGACCCCGCAGTAAGGGATTGGGTATTTTTTAACGGTTAAGTGCCTAACTTTGTTACTACAAATCACAGACGTGTGGTATCGTAGTAACCATATTCTGATTGGTAGAGTCAAATCGTATTTCCACAAAGACACGCTGCCAATAACAAAGAAGCAAAACTGCAGGCATTGAAACAAATTGGTGCAAACTCGTGGCTGTGTTCATTGTGTAGCAGCAGCCTAATGACAAGTAAAGCCTGTTTCATGTAACTTGTCCGTATTTTGACATTTCTCTTTTGAGAAATGTGTCCGACAGTTCCATTGTTTGGATCTTTAAACCTACCTGGCTTCCTGGCAAAGCACGGTCTCAGCAAGCCTGTGTACAGACACACTTCTCAGAAGCGAACTGTCAGAATACGGAACACTTATATGACACAGACTATACCTGAAGACACAGTATGCACAGTTCTGTGAAGTCTAACTATATGGTGCATTAAGAGGAGTCCTCGACTGGCGCATGGGCGGCGGTGCAGCATATCACGCGTATTCTTTTTACGCCAAACCGCTTAACTTATTCATATTACGTTTATCTACGAATTTAAAACACACTTGAAACTATGTTTCTATGATTTCAAAAATTCAGTATGCTTGTTAAAAAAAATTATTATCGGGCCTCTCAATACGGCTAAAAACAGGGTTTTAGACTGCTGTAACTCCAAAAAATTTACCTGAATTCGTAAAGTGCAAAGCGAGAGGCATGCGTTGGTCTTTACTTCATACTATTCAAAAATAAAATGTTTTGGCTGCCGTTTAAAGTCACGTAGGAACAGACTAGAAGGCAAACCTTGCACGCCAGTTTCGCGCGCTGCGAATAGAGGCGATATGCTTCTCGTCAAGCGTGGGACACTGGCTCTTATCGCTACGCTGTTACCATGCGTCAAAGGTAGAAATTCCACACCAGCGAAAACTTCTCTTAAACTTCTGAAGCCAGTAGCATTATGGTTGAATTTTTTAAACTTATATTTCCAATGGGTATGAACGAGTAAACAAGTTATTCCGAACATCACCGTTCTAAGGTGTTCAGTGACATGAGAGGGGAAGGATTGTTGAAGACTTGACACTTGTCTGTAACTGGTTGGTGGGCTACAGGACATGACAGTGACGTACAGCGCAGTGCATGCTAGATAGCGACGTCAACAGTGATATCACGGTGGACGATATACTCTTCGACAGCTACGTGTCATGTTTGTCGCTGGAGAGTGAAGCTTCTAGAATGTAGAAGGCAATACTGGGTAAGATCCCCTGATTTGCACCAAAATATGTCTACATCAACTTGCTCCAGCGTCCTCAGCAGGAATATTCATGCGCTGTTGTTTGCACACACTCTTATTTTATGTGTAAGTGGCATTCTCAACATAAAATGTTCTCTCAGATTATGTTGGTACGAACAGGAGATCTTCGACAGAAAATTTCACCACAAGATATAGGTTTCATTAGAGACCTGAAAAATTAGCGTTTTCACTTGGGCACAGGCTAGAATTCCAACAACTGTAGACTTGTGTCACATTCGCAATTGGTCTTTGACTTATTTGACACTTCCTGGAAGTCTCTGAGCCGATAATAAAAATGTAACTAATACAGACCTGTATCTAGAGATGATGGCATGTCGCGAAAATGTTTTGTACCAACATACCCTTGAAAACACGGTAGTTTCTTGTGACATACATGATTCTATAAATTACCGACCTATATGGTACTATATTAAAACTCGCCATACTTGGAAAAGTACACTAGGGCTAGTATGTACTTGTTTAAATCAATATAGGCCTAGAATATTGCGAATGTCTGCGTCGTTTGTTTAGCGGTTGCAAGGTAAGTTAGTGTTTGCTCAGTGCCGTGTAGTCTCGGTGCAAGCAACAGGAGCCAATAGTCACACTGGAACGGAGTCTAACAGAACGTAACGTGGCCATTCACAATCGAGCTGCAAGGTACCTATTGTAATCATTGGCGTGAACTCCGCTCTACAGCTCTGTTCTACAGCCAGAGATTTTTGATGAAAGCCAAAGGTGCTTGGTCCAGGGCTTCTCCCGTTAAAAAATTAGATTGTCAGGTTCAAAATAACGTTGTTTAAGGCGTTTCCTAAACAAAAATTTAAAATATACCTTTTAAGAAATGATAGTAATTTTTTAAGATAAATCACGCTTTAAAACTGAACACACTTGTACTGATATAAAAAATTATGAACATTGGTAAACTTCTGCTTCCACAAGCCTTTGTAATTTTGTTGGCCCTTGAAGCACATACTTTATTTTTTATGAACAACGAACTAAGCTAACCAATGCAATTTTTAATCTACAAACTAGAAAATTTTATTCAATTTTACAGAGACAATTAATTTATAATCTACTTTATCAATTGCATCAATCACTATTCTCACCGTTGCAACACCAAATCGTCTAAATGTGGTAGTGTCGTCAATATTGTGTTGTCTTTTACAAATCTTTACAGTACGTAAGGTAACATTGTTCAGTTTTTTATTTGGAGTTTATTTGGTATAATTTTTTTTAGTAGTCATTAGAGGGGCCATGTCCCCCATGCCCTCTCGATTCAGGATCCACCAATAATGAATTGCCATCCTGCCGAACACCTGCGAGACATTCACATCAGCTTCAATTCTAGTTTGTCCTAAAATGAAATTCCAAAGATTTCCTTCCGCTCTGCGTCAGCAATGTAAGTTCCGAGGTAAATTATTACAGTGTAAGGGAGGGAAGTTTTTTTGTAGAGTCTTAGTGTAGAGTAAAATGGCGTGGCTGCAAACCGCCCGGAGACATATCTACCTGGCTTTCTTCTTAGAACCAAGCTCAGGGAAGGCCGGCCATGACTGGGGTGTCAGTACTTCAGCTGGAGACTGTGCCGAGAATGTACACGAGATGAGGACATCTGAGCGTCTAGGAAGTGGACTGTTACTTCTTTGCTTGAAACAATCATGTAGTGAAAGTGAATGGTTATAGAGCTGCAAGTTTGTACCGAAAATATTTTTACAAATTTGGTTCCAGAGCCTCACGTACACATCTGCATGTTTGCTTCGTTTAACTCAAATATGCCTAAACGTTTTACGACAAATCACATACGTGCAGTATCGTAGTAAGCTTATTATGTTCGGTACAGTCACATGACGTCTTTCTACAAACACATGCTGCCAACAACAATGAAGCATAACTGCACAGTTGCGTGTAAGGTATTGAGACAAGTTCATGCAGAAATCTTTGAGCAACAATCACAGCTCCCTAAATGAAAGTCGCGCTGTTTGTAGCTGGAAAACCAGGCAGGTTTAATCACCAGTAAGATATAGTCCACACACACACACACACATATATATATATATTCTCGAGTAGGACCGTTCATTGGCTAGTTGTTGGCACATTAATGCTTCATGTTTGGGCCTGCTATTCGTTGCTTCTTTATTATGCTTTGAGTTGACCAGAAGTTGTCAAAACAGGCGTGGGCCAATTACTACTGTAAATCAAACGTACACGTATTTGAACCCCAAAATGTACACAAAATTAACCGCCTAATTTTTATGTCTGCAGGCCGTAAATATCGTCAATTGCTGCACTATGTTCGTCCTAGAAAAAATATTACGTGACCCGAAAATGTACAAGAAAAACTAACCAAGGATGTCAGATCCAATTAAAATAAACACAAATAAATCTTCCAAAGTATAGCGATAAAGTAATGTAAAATAATCAGAGTATCTTAAAAAAAACTCACATCGTAGTTGAAACCACATAGATAGTTGATTTACAAAAAAAATCTTGCAATATTTCCAAAATAAATCGCGTTCCTTGAACACAGCTAGAGCACATTGTATTTTCTGTATACTTTCGCCAGCAATCTTTCGATAGCAGGTTGCCTAGGTAGTTATACTTCATGTGCGTATGTGTGTGTATTTTGTTGGTCGGAAGTTTTGGTAGAGCGGAAGTGTTTAGAGCGGCCTAGACATGTACATAACGACTCACATCACCTCTAGGCGCAAGTCAATGTCTTCTCGCAGATAACTCACCTCTGTGAGACCATCTGTCAAACAGGTGGGCATACACCATCATTTTATGGCGTAAAATTTAAACAAAACATATGACATAGATACGTGCCTATTACTTCTTTAAGGCTGCTCTGCACAGAAATATTCGTAATTGTATAATTGTATCAAACACTGTCCAACTCTTACGCATTACATCAGTAGTTATTTCCCACAAGTCAAATTATTTCGGTTCCATAGTTTTCGTACAAGCGCATGTCAGTGAAGTGATCTGACCATTTTCGCTACTTACCAAAAATTAAAACTATTCAAAGTATAGGAACGAAATAACTTAGAGTGGAAGTAAACGCATTAAACTGCGAAATGACACCTATATTATTTCACCTAAAGATTTTTTTTTAATTGAGGCACTCAAATATATGCAGAAACGTATGTATATTACAGGATTTTTATATAAACAATATTTAAGAGGAATTACAAAGGTTTCGTTCAGTAGCGTAATGCATTTACTTTCACCCTAAATTATTTCATTAGTATACTTTGAATTTTTTTTATTTTATTTTTTATTTTAGGGTAAGTAGATAAAATCCGTCAAGTCGCTACCTTGACGTGCGGTTGTACGAAAACTTTGGATTCGGAAAATATTTTGTTTATGGAAAATTACTATTACTATAACGTGTGAGAATTAAATTACAAAACTACAAGTTTTCATTGCAGAGCAGTCTTAAAGAAGGAATAGGCACGTACCTACGTCACAATTTGTCAAACTGAAGTTTCAGGCGCGCGTAAGTAACAAGTAACCAGAACGTGACATAAACTGTTAGTGATTCTCTTCAACGGTGTAATCTCATTGTAAGCTACAACAGCGGCAGTGTGTAGCTCGAGGAAGTTGAAAGTGAAGTTTGAAGCGAACATTGCGTCGAACATGAGCTTGTTAGTGTCGCTAAAACAGTCGTTGTAAAATGTACAAACAATTAAATCGTAGCTAATCTTAGTAGCTAGTAAACATATGAAAATATGTATCAATTAATTTTTTAATTTTTTTCATTCGATTTACGGTCTAAAATATTTCGGTAAATAAACTATTAGTAAATTTTATAGCCACACTTCATTGGTTCCTTCACAGTCCTGGAGATATTACACTGTGAACATTGTCAACCAAACATGTTTTATCACTGAATCATAGTACTTAACGAGTGATTAATTTTTCGTTATATGTTCTGAAGACTGGTTACCAAGATACATTTTGTAACGTTTAAAAATAACATTGTAAAGAATTATAACATGAACTGAAGGGTGTGTTTGTAAAAGAAAAAAAACTATGTCGACGTGAAGTTACAGACTAAAACTGCACTGTTATAGTATAGTGTTTTCTTTATAAAAACGTTTTGCTATTTTAGTCGATAAGTAACGCAAAACCACCAACTACTTAAATCATTAAAATTTTTTGCAAACTCTTTATAAACTATCGAAATATTCAAACTGATTACAAAACCAACGACAAACATTGTAGAACGATGGTCACATAGAACGGAAAAATTGTTTCCGTAAAAAAAATTTCTAACAAAGCATTACGTTATATTTTTCTAAAATACATCTTGTTATTTCTTCGTTTCGCTCTACTTATACGTAATTATGCAGGATATGTACACATTTCTTTCAAGTAATTCATTTAAATTTAACGTTTTTAAAGTAACAAAACTCAAAACTATGTAAATGGCTGGGAATAATACTGAAAATGAACTCATTGAAATTTCTTAGTGCTTGTAGAAAAGTTTTTAAAACTTGTTTACTCTGAAACGTTTCTCGCAAAAAAATTAAAAAACGAAAAAAAAAAAAAAAAATCACAATGTGAACTGTATGCATGGAAAACATAAGTGGTACGATATCTAGTCTCAGTTGTTTTACGCTAATTTATGCAGACGTGAGGCGTGATAATATAAGTAACATCTCGCGTCAACTGACTGTCACAATACGTTATCACGCATGTTAGGTGGGCGTTACACGTGACAGGTACTTACAAACCAACGGCGAGTTATTTTAACCGACACACGATAGTGCTAAAACAAGTTGCTGCGGAATCGCACGCAAAAGTTTTTAATTTCTGACTAATTATTTTTATCAGCGAGTTGTCTGCGAAGACTTACACCTCGCTGAATCTGACACTTTTTGTTATCTGAATGGTCTCGGGGATATATTTAGTTCGTATTTGACGGTTAAGTAACTAGTTTTAAGTGTGTACGACGAACCACATAATATACTCGCAAATGTTCTAAAGAAGTCATAGCAAAAAAGTTATTAATATACTTTCTTACTACCTCAAAGCTACTCGACGATAAAAAAAAATTTACACATAAATATTTTTTCGTACTGACACGTCAAAGACCACATTACATACCGTTTTTACGAACTACCCATTGGAAAACATAACATAGATCTAAGTAAAAATTATTTTAAAATGTTAGTTAACCATACGTAATATATATATATATATATATATATATATATATATATATATATATATATATATACATATCACATTATAATAGTGTATTTAAATAGGACAGACACTTGGGTAAGATGGCAGTACTGATAATTTAGCACTGATGATATGGTTAATCAATGATTCACGTAGTAATGCTGCTTTACTTCCGAAACACTTATATATAATGTTCCTGTATGGCAGGGCCGCAGTGGCCGAGTGGTCAGACCTCTCGCCACCCACCAAGGCCATCCGGGTTCGATTCCTGGTGGGGTCGGTCCCTGGATCTTCGCATGTGGGAATCGTGCAGTTGGTCGGCGGGTTTTCTCGGGGATCTCCCATTTCCCCCGCTCCATACTCACCTCATGTGACCACTCACCAGCGCTGAAGACCTGGATGTTAAGCGCTGACCAAATCTCTCTCTCTCTCTCTCTCTCTCTCTCTCTCTTGTACGGCAGAAGAATGAAGTGAATGTTCTAAAATATCATTGGAAGTTGGAAACATCTCCCGTACAGTATCAGCAGGCGTCGTAAGCTGAATTTAAGAAAGTCGACCGCACACTCAATATCACGTTACGTTATCAAGAAGGGTCGCTACACCACTAAAAAAATTGGAGATAAGAAATTGCATATTTGTCACTGTTCATACGAAGTTATGAAATTGTAGACTTGTCAACTTCGATGATTTTAAATATAAATTCATACACAACTTGACAAACACAACACTCTTTTGTATAGCAGCTTATACACTTGCAATACGTTAAAACTACATTTGCCAGTACAGCTTCGGAAAAAGAAAAGTATTAGTTTATATTTGTAAGTGCGGGAGGCCTATAGATGTTGTTTTCTTTTATTTCCAAATAGGAAGTAAAATCACCGTTTTCTTTTATCATAGAAGCGAACTATTTGATTTTGCGAAGGGAAACTGGAGACGTCATACTTAGGCCACGGTCGTAGAAGAACAGGGCTGGACACTAGCCTATCTACAAACGTATTTTACTTGACGCCCTTGTTGTTTGGCTGTAGTTCGTCAAGTTACCAAGTGTGTAGTACATCTTTGGCGCTGCAATTAGGGCGGTCGGAATCACATCCACATTTTTTCCATTGTTTACATGATAAAGTTAATAAAGATTGTTGGATTCGTGCTTCATATAAGCGAAAGATTTCATAAATTGATAAAAAATAATTTTCGATAGATTGTTTTCCTTTGTAATGTAAACACTGGAAAAAGTGGGAGGAAAGTGGGCGGAGTTTGAACCCGACCGCCCTGATTGTCTCGGTAACTTGGTGAACTGCAGCCAAACAACAAGGGGGTCAAGTTTCCAGGCGAGTGTCCGGACCTGTTCTTCTACGACCGTGGCTTAGGCAAACATAAATAAATCATCCCATTGTACCTGATAACAGAAAAATTCTTTTTTACCTTCCCAACAACAACTATTGTCTTAGTTTTGCGGAGACAAAATTATCACCTCGTGTTTACTAACTGAAAAAACAGATTTTATCGATCTGACTTAGAAAAGCGAAAAATACTTTTGGTACCTTGAAATTAAAAACAGAAGTAAGAGTTATCACGTCGCTTGTGATACGAAAATTTTCCAATTTCTTTGAAAAAAAAAAAAATCCTAATATACTGAGTTTCCAAAAATTTCAGTTATTTACTTATCTATGCAAAAAAATCGCTTTACATTTCCGAACAAACGAGTTGTTAGTATCATGTATTTGGAAAAATAATTAAACGTAAATTTTACGTTTTTAAGTAAAAAAATATATAAAATCACACTGTGTTTGTAAACAGAAAAAAAAGTGAGTTTTCCTTGAAAAGAGAAACAAATCGTGGCATGTTTAATCCGAACACAAAAAATATCACATAAATGGAAAGAAAATTTTGTTCTTAGCCTTTGTGAACAAATTCGCATCTCCTTACCTTTGAAAGAAGAATAAATTAAACTGTATATATATGTATATAAATTGTCACTTTCGTGGTTATGGTAGCAAAGCTTTGTTAACTCCTAGACATTTCAAAGACAAAAGTGTCCTTGAAGTATCTTAAAGAAAATTTTTATTTTTTTTTGTAGGGGAAAAAATATTTCCACCTTGCAATTGGTAACGAAAAGTAAAAACTTGGTACATGTGTCACATAGAGATGTAATCATGGCCTAAGAATTAGATCGTGGATGTAATAACACTGAACAGCAAAGGTTAATTTATGTAATTGTTTAAGTCGAACTCAATGTGTACTGACATATTTTACCGTATTGTTTCATTATTTAAGAAAGTGTAAGTTGAAGTACTTTTTATTTTTTTTTTAGCTCCTTTCTGTTTTTCTTTACTTCAAATTTGTTAACCACAAACTTGCAAATTTGGTTTCGCGGCGTCATGTGGCAAGAGAGAAAGTAAAAATTTATAGAAATTGTCAGTGATTATGAGTAATTCCACAAGTTTTCAACAATTCAGAAAACAGCTGTAAAGACCATAAAAATAAAACGACCAGCTAAATGAACGAAACAATATTGTTGTAAAAACCGGTATTATTAAGCGGAACGGAGTCAGCATGGCTGAAGATTGGTCCGACTGTCGTACAGATTGACGTCGCTCTAGTTACGTGGCGGTAATGAAGTGTGTTGTGTCGTCGCTAACTAAACACCAACATGTAGTTTATCTCACTGTAGGAGAGCGTTAACGGTTCTGACCAGCAGCTCTGACACCGTTCACGTGGCACTGTAGTTTAACTTTTTCAAAAATTAACTTTTGTAAAAACAATACTTTAACCTTTACAAATAATATTTATATCTGTACATTTACAAAAATAATTACACTTACACATAAAACGGGAACTATGCTAGCAAAAAATTTATTGACAGGGAAAATAAAAATGGATGGTGTGGTGTAGCAACCGACTCTGCGCCAGTAGTTGTCACGTATAAAATATTTATCAGCTATGAAACAGTTTACAAAAGTAGTTTAATATTTTATCCTATTATAAATATTGACTTTATAGGAGTAAAAATACATTTATAAGACCGGAATGTTTAATGATAATCTCTAAGAATGTTTCACAGATAACTATCCATTTGGTTCACAGTTTGTTTATGCATAACACAGTCGAATTGTAAATAGTTACTTTGGGAATATATAAACCGAGCCAATAAGAAATGTGTTAATACTATGTGGTAAAAACATATGGTATGGGTAGGTTACCCGAGGTCAGGGTGTCGTGTCTGACAGGTTCATTCATGTAGATGTCTGCTGAAGTCTGGAAGATCACATGAGGTAAGGCCCTAGACTGGAGAGGCGCCGGAATGAGAAGGGCGGGGGAAACTAGAGATCTCCGAGAAAACTTTCCAACTAACTGCAGTGTTCACTACGTTCCCCTCATGCGAACCCAACGACCCCGCACGGAATCGAACCCATAGCGACTTGTTGGGGTGAGAGAGAGTGAGAGAGAAATTTGGTTAGTGCTCACGGCCATGGTCTTTCATTTATTTCAAACAATTGCAAATAACTCTAATATTTTTTAACCAAATTCTTTGAAAAAATTTGAGACTGTGTACAGTTATACGACACACAATTTTGCCCGAGGGTTTTTTAATAACGTGACGTTTGCTAGCAAAAAAACAATATTTTGCTTCGTTTTGGCTTATTTTGACAACAAATTGTGTGACACTTCAGAGTAAAAAATTTAAAAATCCGTTTGGCGTATTGCAAAAGAAAAATTCAGACACAAACTGTGATATATAAGTGTTAAAACTGTGAGAATGAATTTTTGACGTACGTAATAATTTGCGTTAAAAAAAATATTTTCGAAACCACTAAAGTAAAAATAAAAAATGTGATCAGATATAACCAATTTTATGTACTGTATATGTTATTTAATATTTTTGCACTAAATTTGCATTAATTATTAAATGCAATTCATAAACAATGAGAGAAAAAAAATACTATAGGCCTACTATTTTTTCTCTCACGGCTTACAAATTGAATTAAATGCATAAAACAAATTTTGTGCAAAAATGTTAAAGAACATTAAAATTAAATTGGTTCCACCTGAACACATTTTTTATTTCTAGTCTAAGACAAATATTACGATTAAAAAACCAATGATTTGTACATCAGGGGTAAGGTGGAATCTTAACATCGAGGTATTTAGTTCTTGTGACGGATGACATGAGACGAGTATGGAGCAGCAACGGAGTGAGGAGGCGGGGGAAACCGGATATACCTGAGAAATCCCACCGACCATCGGCATCATCCGGCACGATTCCCAAATGCGAAAATACGGGACCCACCCTGCCGGGAATCGAACCCGCATCTCGTTGATGGGAGACGAGTGCTCTAACAAATACTCCAACACATATTGTTAGGTGACAACATGTAAACTAATGAAAATAAAATGTGTTTTCAATTTGTCAGTTAAGTAGCCTACTTATAGTGGGGGCAATAATTTCTGAAAATAGACTGAAATATTAAATCGGTAACACAGTACAAAAATGGAAATAACTAAAAAAATCTCTATATTTTGAATAAAATATATTAGAAATATTTGTGCTCCGCTGAAATATGTGGTCACTAATATCCTTGGTAGATGTTTTTAGGAGCCAAAGTACTGTCGAAGGTATTTAAGGTGGTTCAGTAATTTTTAATCTGACTTTGGTGAAATTATCACAAATAAAAAATTACATGTAAGTCCTTTAGAGCTAAACATAATAAAGTACTAGTTACTAGTACTATTTAATCAAGTGAATATATGTGTTGTTATTCTTTACGACTGGGTAGACTGTACATTCGTCTTCGTGTACATAACTGAAATATGCCTTTTTTTTTAGTAGGCCTACTTTCCTTTTTAACTGGGCCATCGATACTTGTTTGAATAAAAAACTATTTGACATAAAGCAACGAAACTTTAATAGTTTACAAGCAATTCAAAATATTATTGTAATCTAATTTTTATTTTAGTTAATGTTTTTTTTTTTTTCAAATTAGATTAGGTCAACAATACTTCCATTGAGAACACTTAGGGAAGTTGAACGCATTTTCTAACTTCTTGTTTTCGCTCGTGTCTAATCAACATATAAGATATATGCCCATGTTTTTTTTTTTTTTAACTATCATCACACAAATTTAAGATAATGAGTCCTAACTCACGCAAGAAGGAAAAATTCTGTGCTTGTGTGTGTCTATATACAGAAAAAAATGTTTGGTGCATTCAACCATGTACTTGTTTGTATGTGTCGAAACAAGCGTGTAATATTTGATTGAACTAAAGATTTGCTTGCCACTCGGGTTTAGTTCTCTCAACAAGACGGTTTAATCCATTTAAATCTATATTTTGTTAGAACAACAAAACTAGTATTTGACACATTTAATGTATTGAACCAAGATTTCGTTGTATCAAATACATACTTGTTTCGCCATATACAAACGCATACATGGTCGAATGGAACAAACCTTTTCCTCTGCAATACTATTTTAGAACCAGTTTTTAAAAACATGTTTTTGTAAAATTATTAGAAAGTGATTACAGTGGGCTTCACTGGCCGTCATGGACGTCCTCACACAAACCTGTTGACGCCTGGTTTGAACCAGAGTCCACAGTTCCGACCAGACCCCCCCCCCCCCCCGCCACACAGAGGCATTACAAGAACTGCAACTGTGGAAGTGGGCGTGAGAGGAAAAAAAAATACTTGCTGAAATGCCACCACGCCAACATTTCATTACGCGCGCTTCCAAACACCATCATTTCGTCCTTCTTTCTTCTCTGATTGGAAGGCTTCTTTTTCTTGTTTCCTAAGCGTGTTGGCTGTTTGCACGCGAAGTGCAGACTCGAGGCACCACGCCGGGGTTACCTAACTACGAGACTTCAAATTGTAAAGTACTCATCGCGGAGAGACTGCAAGTAACGACAGACGTTGGAGAGTGTAGTTTACCTCACGTAGCGATAGTGCATGATAATGGCCAATAAAGAAATAATGTTAAGTAGTTATTGATCAAAAAACGTTGTGTATCAACTACACTCATACAAACAAATTACTATTGACATTATTTGATTCACGATCTCCCGATTTTTCATTCCAAAAATTAAAAATATTATTCATAAATGTAAGCTTATCTAACACAACTAACAACAATGGAAAAGTACTACAGTATCTAGGCATTTATTTCTTATTCGTTCAGCCGGTTACTGTAGCGTAGTCGATAAAGTTCTGGCCTACAATGTGAGAGATCATGCTTCGAGTCCTGGCTAGGTCATAGATAGAGACATGCGAAATTCGCGTTATTTTCTGTCAGCTGACTAGACTGCAAGTGACTATAGGCTTGTTCGACGTCTCCCGCTGGCCGATATTGTCGTGACTTGCCGAGGAGAATACTTACACGTCAATGACAACACATAACAGTTCGTGGCCAATTGAATCGCAGATTATGCTCTGTTATATATAGGAACGTGAAGTTTTGTCTGCTACCAAATGATAACGCGAATTTTGCATTACTCTGGTCGTAGATGCTGTATAACCTCGCCTCGCTTCACGTTCATTGGCTATTAAGGCTCGTCATAAATTGTCCTACTGGAATTTTTTTTTAATTCTGAGAAAAAATGTGAAATTCGCTATTGCAGCGTGAATTCTATTTACCTTGCCTTACAGCACGAGCATCGCAATTGGACTTTCAACGTGTATCTAGTCTGCAATCAATGCAGCAATTTTTTATTCTTAATTCGTTGGTCATATTACATCCTAAATACACTTTAATTAAAGTTCAACTGCTATGCTAGAGCTGTAAGGCAACGTAAACGCGTAAATGTTGCAACAGCAAATTTCACGTTTTTCTCCTCAGAATTTCAAATAAATTAAATTCTCCAATATGACGACTGATATTGAACCGCAAGGGCGTTCAAGTATCAAAAATGCATAATCTTATATTGTACGACATAGTTTCAGTTTTCTAGACGTTACTTGTGACTATATTTTACGCTTGTGAACATTTTTAAGATCTCATAGTATCCCCATAGCGGCATGTCAAACTCGAAATATATCAGTTACGGAAACATACGAATGAGAACACCGACTTACTAACGCCAATAAAATAATTAACGGTTAAATTATAAATTATTGGACATACGGTAAAATATGTTAAAACACACAACGAAATTTACTTATATTTAAAAAAAGTAACAATGCCAGCAATTTTCTTCATTTGCTGTAATTAAAAACTACAAACTGACTTCGTAGTGAATATTTTAATATTTTAGCATATGACCCATAATGTTTTATAAAAGTGTTAATTAATGCAAACGAGTATGTCAGTTCGTTTTTCTTTCGTATGTTCAGGTAGCTTGTCAATTTTTGTTTTGACGTGCCGCTGTGGGAAGGCTATGAGAGCTAAACAATTTTCACGAGCGGTAAACGTAGTCTCATCTAATGTCTACGGAACTAAAACTGTTTCGTACAAATATAAAATGACGGATTTGTTAAACTTGATCACTTAATACATCGCGGTTAAAGAACGGTAAAGCCTTCTCAATTCACGTATTATTAACACTGACTTTTTTTCTTTATGACCGCTGAGATGTGACGTAAGGTTTTGAACACTCTCAACTTTTATTTGTAGTGGCATTGACATACTGCGAAAGTTTACACAAGCAATCTGAAACCTTAAATATTATTTTTTCGCTCAATGAAAGCGTGAACCAGGTCCTTGCAACTCAAAAAGAAAATATGTTCCTCTGCCGAAGAAACCAAAGTCAAACTTCTAAGACACTGCACATAAAACATTTAATTCAATACTATAACAGCAATTGTTTACGGAACCTGCACCTTGTGAAGATTTAAAACTAACATCAAATATACTTCACTGAATATTGTATAAACCGAATTTATTTTATTATAGTTAACTTCTTTTCGTCCGCGACTATGCACAGCATGGCATTTGTAGCATTCTCGGTAATGTCGCTAGTATTCTCAAATTTAAAAAAAAACTGTTACATACACGTTCGTCAACAAAGAGCCTGTAACTTGTGAATCGGTTTTTTTATTTTATAACAAGTTTGTTTTTAACCCCCGACAGAAAAAGAGGGGTGTTATAAGTTTAACTGTGTATCTGTGTGTCTGACTGTGGCGTCGCAGCTTCTAAACGAATAAAACTATTTTGATTTTTTTTGTTTGTTTGAAAGGTAGCTTGATCGAGAGTGTTCTTAGCTATGATTCTAAAAAATCTTTTCAGTCGTTTGTTGATCATCAGCTGTTTTCTAGTTGTTGAACTAATGTGAACAAATGTCTACTGGTCTGGTCGATTCGAAATTTATTATCCTGCAAGTAGGTTTTTTTTTAATTTGTAATTTAATACATGTTCTTGTTACTGCTATTAACAACGCGAAGTTAAGAGAAACATAAAATGGACTGCAATGCAGGAAGAAAACGCAACAATAATTTGTTTATTTAGGAACGAAAATTAACCCTTGAAAATAATAAAATTTGTGAATAGCTGACAATAAGTTTGATAAATTATTTCTTTATCCATACAACTTTAAGCATGTGCGTGTGATGTATAAACCCTCTTATTTTCACGAAAGTGAGCATAAATATGGGAAATTATTGAATAACGTGTCCTCTATGACGACAAAATTGTGAATAGCAGATATCTTGTCAACTACTCTAGGTAACTTAGTTTTGCTTTTCCAGCAAGATACATTCATGTGTATTGTACACGCCCTTAATGTATATATTTTTTCACCATAACTATCAAAAAGCATAAATATTATCACGTCATTATTTTCCTTCATTTTGTAAAGTAAGCTCACCGTACTTTACAACGTGATAAATGTTTTCAGGTACCGTAAGCTAGGGTTACTTTGCCATATTATGGGGTAAGGTTGCACCACAATTTTTCGTTTAAAATAACTGTTACCATCCTCTTCAAGGGATTAAACTTTCACAGCTCACAGCCGTCGTGAACGACATTACTTTGCTGTAAATAGTGTTTTAGAATTTATATTTAAAAATCAATTAATGGGGTGGTGCAAAGTTACCCAGGGGGGCGCAAAGTAACCTCAATTTACGGTAACGAAGTCATCGCTGTGCATTTGACTCAGGCAGCCATATTTGTTTTAGTAGCTGCGCAGACATTGATAACAACTGTTTCTAAGTATTTTTTCGGCAACACTGTTTAAAACTCACTCGGTTAAATGCAATTGAAGCGTAAAGTGACGACATGAACAAGACCAAAATTAAAATAAACTGTACGAACTGCTAATATGAGAAAGTGAATAACTGCGTCGTATTGTGTTCTCTAATGCAGGTAGACTATTGAATCTACGGAAAAAAAATAATGAATGAAATAAAGTTCTCGGTTTATTACGGTGGGCTGTGACAAACTCGGCCATACATTGCTCCTCGACAAATTTATTCAGATTTGCACATTGTTAAAGCGTATTCAAAAGCACAACATTGTCACTCCAGATGACAAATGACTATCGATAAACAACGTAACAGTGTTGCCATGCCAACAAATTGATCACGTACTTCGAACATGCGCCAGCATAAATACTAAGCCTTCGTTCTAACAGTTCCACCCTATGGTTATTTAGGTAAGGAGAAAGTGGTGTGAATTTAACAAGAAGACGCCAACCACACTCATGCGACGGGCCGTTTCCAACCAGTCAAATAAATCGCTTAGGAACCGTGTTGCTTAGTTAAACTCTTTGAAAATGCTTTGTCGTTCAATATTTTCGTAGGGAGTTAATTGTTTAATAGGTTTCCTGCATAAAACTACACTCAAATGTTCGCATCAATCATGAGTGATGGGATAGCAGGTGAAATGTTATTCGTTTTATACCTGCCAATTTGAAAAATGTTATACTGTAGCCTACTATGTTTTGTTATCTAGAACTGAGGAATTGTGGGTAGTATAGCATCAACGCCGTATTCGTTATTTGTGATCATTTTCCGTTGTGAACATAAAATCCATAAAATCGTAATTTGAAATTTTGCAGAGGGATCGAATTTTTTAATAACGGTTTTTCAAAGAATTCGGACAAATATTTTAGAGGGCCTGGTGTATAAAGTAATACTGAAATAATGTTTGTTGAATTTATCAATAGTCTGTTCGTCTATATAAAAAAAAACCAAAGATAGCAGGAGTCATAGAAACCAAACATTGCAAACAATTTATAAGTATGACGAATTTCGTAAGCGTTTTCTCTTGCATCGAAATATAAGTTAGAACATTTTGGCAACTTTAAATATTAAAGGGAAGAGGTCAGCTGATCTCTGTAGTTATTGTATTACTTGTGTGTTTCCTCCTCCTGAACAGCTTTTGTTTCTGGACTCAGGTTGTTTTTGAATTCGCCATTTCTATTAGGACAACGACACGAACTTAAAGTGACGAAGTCGAGGGGAGCGGGTGAGATCGGTGTACATCCCCCTCTCGCAACCGCCACGTAATTCTGAGGAAACAGTCACACAGTCCACTACAGTACTGAGATCCTGTCATATAACTGCAGTGATACCAAGCAATCAAAACAATGATTATTCTGTCTGTGTGCGTACATAGTAGGGGTGCATTGCAACAAACATATTCCCTTCACAACCCTCAGCGCAGAGGTTGCCGCAGTGACCTGAGCAACTGCCTCCCCATCAAGGCGATTCTGGTTCAAATCCCGGTGGAGTCGTTACCCGGATTATCGCATGTGGGGATCGTGCCGGACAACGCCTCTGGTAGGCGGGTTTTCTCTGGGATGTCCCGTTCTCCCGCGCCTTCATTCCGGAGCTGCCCCATATCATGTCACCTCTCACCAAAATCTCTTCACTGAACCCCCTCCCCCCCTCCGCCCGAGAAAAAAATTCTTGACTATGCCCCTGATGAGTGTACTAAGTTTCCAGTCAACTTGTGACCAATAGAGAACGCGAATTTCTCAGTTATCTGCTTATATGTCGTATCCTGACTTCCTGGTGTATCTCGGGTAATGAAGTGCCAGGCCTCGATATGTTGCAGAAAAACCCTCGTGATGACGTCACAAGTCTCTATATCGAGGCAACTCCTGCTCCAGTACAAGCCGCGAGTATATCTACTTCATGGTTGATATTTGACGATCCTTGGTGGGACCGGCCTGGTTACACATCGTTCGGAAGAATCTATGAAACATATATCTTGCCGTTACTGCATGTAGGTCAACATTAAATACAGCCAGTTGCCTTACAGTGTGTATGGTTGGCAGTGAAATCACACAATACACTTCCGTCTGTTTTCCTATTTAAATGAAACAATACTGGAATAAAATCAACTAAAATCGCCAGACTTGTATTTTTTACAACTTAATAAACGTTTTTTTATCCAACTGTATAGGTTTCTTCCCAGTACACAGTTTACCTTACACGCGCAAACGTCAAGTGTCGTGTCCAGAGAGCTTAGACAGTTCCCTTCGTTAGCCATTACACGATGAAATATACGAATTGGATGAAAATATAACTTGAACAGAGCTTTTTTAAGTGCTCACTTTATTCCGAATCGCCTATATCCCTCCAACGTGCTGTGTAAAACACTGAACGATATTTATATTTTTATTTACTTTACATGCAGATCTGCAGCTCTGATTCGTGGTCAGTGACTGGAAGTTGTTAACTGTCACGTGTCTGGGAATTAAACCCACGAGTGGCAGACGTGTGCTGTTGCAGTTTCCTTATTATGATTGGCACATCTAGACGAGGGATGTCACTTAGGAAAACAAGTGAATAATCATGAAGCAGAGATGTTGGTGGGCACGGAACAAGACACAAAGGAATTATAGCAACAACTCTTCGCGAAACGTCTGTGGCGCTTACTATTGTACACTTGAAGTGTTGTCCCATCAGCAGACTCAGTTACAACTGTACAGCTTTAACACATCACGTGTGTGATTCCTTCTGGAACTGTAGGCCTATACAAGTATCTCATCATCCAGTCATCAAGATACTACAGTTTGTTGGAGAGCATGTTGGCTTTCAACATTTTGCCATTAGTGTCTCTGCGTTGACGCGGGCCGGCTTCAAGGTCGACATTACTGCTCCGGCCTCATCAAATGCCGCGTCGCCTCAACGAACCAAGCGCTGAATTATCGTGCAAGATTACCGCCGAACAGTTTTTACTACGAGACACTAAGCAGTGACTTTATAACTGTATTGGTGGAAAGTCCGTAGCGAAGTTCAGTGCACATCTCAATTTCAGTTTCTCATACATCTGGTTAGTACATGTTGAAGTACGGCAGTCTGAAAAGGTAGTTTTCACCTATATTGGAGGACTTAGAAACAATGTTTGTAATGTGCATAGTGTTTTAACAATGATGTTCCAACCTCGTCTGAAGTGTGTTTTCTTTTCGTACATTGGTACAATCAGCGCATGTGGAATTGTTTCGCAAAAAATCTGTTTGCGAAGACACTGCAACGCATGATTTTTAGGATTGCAATTTGTTCGCATTATTATATCAACATTCATATGCCAATAAATTTCATATATATATATAATTTACATATGTTCCATGCCCTCTTAAAATGTAGATCACTTGCAGAGATCACTAAATTTCCCGTTACTATCCGACAGCAGACTGTGTGCCCATCTGACTTCTGTTACTTGTCGATAGTTAATTGTGACATACCTTAAGGTTTTTTTAACTTATAAAGTCAACTGCGAAATGCCCACTATTCTCCTGTAAGGTGGTAACGCAGAAATTAGAAGGCTCGGGCCAATGACGTCACGGAGTATGTTCGAGGTAGCATATCGCTAACTAATGACGTGAAATGTGCATCTCTTACTGTAAAAAACTTCCTAAAATGTCTAGGAAGTAATTAACTTGAACGCAGTATGGGGACAGTTATCATACTTCCGCCTTGTAAGTATGCAAACTGTTACATTTGTTACAATACAAGTCTGGTAACTTCAGTATACATTTGACTGTTTTATAAAAAAAAATTTTAGGAGTGCTACTATGAATGTCTGGGAAACAATTCTACCATACCTACTTTCCTAGAGCTCCTATATGCTCGTATGGCAAAATTACAAACTATTTTTTAGAGTGAGTAGCAATATATATTCCCAATGTTTGCCCCTGAACAGACTAAAATACAATTCGCACACAGAAGAAATACAAGAAAAATGAACGGTTGTTAAAGATGACATATGTACGACTGAAATACTACCTAGGCTCTGCAGACGCAGCAGCATGGTGTTAAGAATATGTTATAACTCGGCAGCCGGGTGTGGACGTGCCTGTGTGCTGGACTCGAACCATCAGCACATGAGCGTGACGCCTCGACCAGCACGCCAGACTGTGACCCTGACACCGGGTATATAGAAGTGTTGATGTTGGTAGTGGTGGGGTAGTGGACCTGCTATTGTGTGCCAGGCTTACTACTGCAACAAGCACCTCGCTGTCATCAGCAATTCTCCGAGCCTTGGCTGCCGTGGGCGGAACAACGAGCCTGTTTCACGCCGTGCCACCAGGGTTGTCTTGACTTGCTGCTGAACAAACCTGACAACAAACAATACCACGTGGTCGAAGGCCGAGGTCGTGTGGCTACGTGACTCTCTGTCAGACTATGCTGTGAGATAACCACCGCCTCTTATACCGTGGAGATAATCAAGCCATGGTGTATGTCTTGTTATCACATTACTCGTCTGCGTACGTTATATTATATTGTTTATTGTTTATTGTCTTTTCAAACCCTGATTAATCCTTAAATAAGAATATGAGGTGGGTCATTCCTATACACTACAAGTAAACTAAATTATCTATAAGTAATGTACATAATATCACACATCAATATATAAACCATATCCAAATATAAAAACAACAAAGAAAAGAATTTAATGAAAATTTAACATCCAAGTAAAAATGTTAGTAAGCCTAATAGTTAGCTGGCTCACTCAGGTGTTTCGTATTCTCCGCTCTATGAATGATATTATGAAATATACTATTATAACTGTTCAGAAAGAATTTGTGAATGTTTTACAATATATAGTGCCAAGTTAAGCGTGTAAAATTTAATATTGTCACTTTTTTTACAATTAAATTACTGCAAACGCTCTGTTCGAAAATTTGTGTTGTAGCTTACTTATTCGAGTTACTTGCTGAGTCAGAAGTACATCACATCTGTACAGACTTTCATAAATTATAGCTAAGAACAATCTCGATTACTTCAGCTTTCAAACAAAAAAAAAACCCGCATCAAAATCGGTCCATTCGTTTAGGAGCTACGATGCCACAGACAGATACATAGACAAGTCAAACTTGTAACACCCCTCTTTTTGCGTCGGGGGTTAACAACTTCCCAAATCCAGAAAAAAAAAGCTGTTCAGGAGAAGGAAAAAAAACAATTAGTGTAATAACTACGATGATAAGCCGGCCTCTAGTGCGGCAGTTAAAGAAAGTGTGGTGTTCACATCATTCTGTGAAACACAGGACATACTGCAACTTGCAGTAATAATACCATTCGGTTTAAAGTGTGGACTTGTAGTATTTGAAATCACCGTTTCATATTGTGTTCCATAGGGTCGGGAACTGTCAGTAAATCTCTCGACAAACGTGTTCAAATAAAATGAAGCCAAACGTTTCCTGCCAGATTTTACCTCTGAACAAACTTTCTTGAGCTGAGTGCGCTGCGCTTTTGTCTTGTTGCACTGATATGTATAGTTGTAAGTACTTAGTTATAAATACATGCACATATCGCGTTATTATGTACCAAGAGACTAGAATCCACTGACCTGTACTCACCTGAACACACTACGTGATGTTATGCTTGCGCGCGTTACACGACTGTGGCCACATCAGTTGGCTTTTACGTCATCGGTAGAGATGATGGTTTCATGGTGTAATGAGTTTTGCAACAGTTTGTTTCAATTCCTCATGTGCACATCTGCAGCTCTACTTCATGGTCAGTGATTGGCCGTTTTTAACTCTCAACTTCTTAAGGATCTACCCGCTAATCACAGACGTGTAATGTCGCAATAACCGTGTTCTCATTGGCTCAGTTGAATGAACAACTTCTCTTCGCAAATATACTCTGCCAATAGCCACGAAGTAGAGGTGCAGATGTGAGCGTTATGCTTTGATACAAAATGTTGCATTATTCTCTTCACCATAAATCACCGGCTCTAGTCATCGGTAGAGATGATGGCTCGTCGCGGGAAAACTTGACTGCTTGATAAGTTTCAACACACGTTCAACTTATTAGATTATTACTGACTTTCGCTTGTACGAAGAGCTGTTGCCCTATTTGACTGAGCCAATAATAATTAGGGCAGGAAGTTTTCGCGAAAAGATGTTTGCAGCACATTGTTTTAGTGCCGTATGTGCGCACCTGCAGTTCTGCTTCGTGGCCAGTGATTGTATGTATTAACTATCAGCACCTTGAGGGGGGGGGGGTCCGCAAATCACAACAGACGTCTGGTGTCGCAGTATACGTTCTTCTGATTGTGCAGAGTCGTTTTGCATTGACTAAGCCAAGAATACGCAGTCCATTACCATAACATAGTGCTGCAGGTGTGCACGCAGGACACTGAGACAAAGTGATGCAGAAATATTTTCGCTGAAACTTCGTCGCCCTAACAATACCCCTGATATTTTAATACTTGACGCCTGCTATTGGTCGGCAGACAGCTGCGTAATGGAGAGAAACTATGACGTTTTCAAGGGTATGTTGACACAAAACCTTTTCCGTTATGTACCACCATCTATAACCATCATCTCTTACTATTGGTTGGAAAAGTTGTTGAGACTCGCAGCAGGAACTGTCGGTCAACAGCACAGCTCAGATGCGCATACAGTAAGTTAGAGTCCAGTCTGATGTGTGATGATAATGACACATGTCGCTGCTAACCTGTGAAGACCTGACACGTTCCTTGCAGGTTGCGAGATACAAGCACTGCGAGTACAAGGATATTTAACTATTGCGACGTTTCAGTTTACTTTCCTAGTTTACATTTTAACGGGGAAATATTACCATGGAAAAACGGAGTTATTCAGGTAATGTGACAGCTTATGTAGGCACTATAATCAACACTTCCTGGAGTACCAAGTTAAAAAAGGAAATGTCACAGAGACATACGTGAAGAAAAAAATCAAACTAATGTTGCGATATATCCTTGCAATTTGCCATGACCGCTTCTCCTCATTCTCCAAGACAAGTTTGCAATCTCTAAAGACGTCCTTATCTACGAGACGAGTTCTACTTATCATTGAAAAAAACTGAGTAATATTAGATCAAACTACACGCGGTAATACATCCGTATTCACCGTGTATTTATGAATGCACTTATTCGTGTGGAAACAATTGTAATCATTTATGATATATTCTCGAGTTGTTCTTAGTTACTACTGTAAGCTGAACGAACAGCACAAAATAATTTATTTCCTATTGGTATTCTTTCCATGCTGTTTTTTCTTGAAAGGCTCCTAACATACGTCATAATGATTTTATCGAGAAATGATTTTATTTTAATTACGGGCCTACATATTTCGTATTAGTTAGTACATCACTATGAATATTTGTTTCCTATGCATAAACTTTGAATTTAGTTTACATACACAAAACGCAATATTTTAAACATTTATGCAGAATTTAAATTTAAAAATATGGTAGTTAATTTGTCTGGTACCATGTCTTGTTTATTCTCATATGTTTCTAGTCTCTATATTCGCGATTTCGCTATCGGCAGGATTTTAGCGATTCCTTATCCACGCGAAAACGGAAGGATTACTGTAAAGAGAAAATATCGCGTATTTATGAAGTTAACTAACACAAGTAAGGAAGGAAATTTTCCAAAGAAATCTGAGATATACCAGACAAATGTATCGAAAAATCTTCTCTAAGTTTTGTTAAATACTAGCTCAAAGTATTAGGGACAATATTATTAAGAAATAAAAACATTAAAATCCCAACGCATTTGTAATAATTTTCTCTTTCATCGTTTTCGTGAATATTTCACAAAACATAATTCGTTAAAATGAAAGTTGACAGATTGAAATGAACCAAACCAGTTCACAATGAACCCGTAGCTCAGTATGCTATTATGCTCATACCGTATGTATGTTTTTTTTAGGACTCGCTGTAAAAAATTGCAAAGAATTTTGTACTTCTACAAACGTTTTGAAAAGTACAAATAGTTACCACGTAAAAGTATTTGTTTATAAATTCACAAGGATTTCCATTTTAAGAAAGCACTGTATTCAACAAAAATTACGAGATCGCCGTAAAGTGTAAAGTTAAAACAAATAATAGCCTATGGTACGCTTTTTGCTAGAATTAAGTGAATATGTACACAATAGTTAAGTGCTACAAAATTAAGAACGTTTACTTATTCAAATGTATATTGATTAAACAAACATAAATAAGGCGAGAGTAGTGCGTAAGGCAAGGTAGTCAAGCTCACCTACGTACCGGTATCAGCTTTGCACCGGTTTACGATGCGTGAAGTTTTGGGTTCGATACCTAGGTTAGACTGGTTGTGAATTTGTGTCCGTCGTAATGTTCTACACAAATTGTCAAGTAGCACAAGTAGGATAATAAAGAGCCACTGGCCTAGCAGAAATACTAAATGGTAAACTTACCAAAAATATCAGTTCAATTTAAAAAAAAAGCGGTAATGCGTTATGTCACCAAGCACAGCGACGCGGGTTTAATTCCTACTGGATCCACAATTTATTTTCTCAAAATAATTATACACAAAATTATTATTGTGTTGCAGTTATGTAATAAAAAAAGTTTATTTTACTATCAGAATAACGTGAGTTTTTCAAATTTCACTTTTCCTTAGCTATTGGTAGAGACATGAACTTTTCGCGAAAAGAAATTGGCCTCACTTTGTGTCAGTGACTTGTGTGCACGTCTGCAGACTTGCTTCACGGTCAGAGATTGGATGTTTGGACATTCGTGTGTCGTGAGGTTTTACACGCAAATCACAGACGTGTGGTGTTACAGTAACCTTATTGCGATTTGAACAGTCAAATGAGAAACGTCACAGTTCAAAGTCACGCTGCCAATATCTATGAAGCAGAACTGCAGACGTGCACATAAGGCACTGGAACAAAGTGGGGCAAAATTCTTTTCGCGAAAAGTTCATGTCTCTAGCTATTGGCTACAAATATGAGGCTATAGTTATTACAAGCACATCCTATGTAGTCAATAAGTCATTTCTTTCGCGAATGTGTTTTCAAGGATTTCCTTTGTAAAAGTACAAACATTATTAGAAAGCACGTATTGGTGAATTTGTGCTGTTGTGTGTGTGATTATTACATTGTTATATATTGTTGTATGGTATGTAAGGGAACATTGATAACAGCATAACTTTACATGCATCAGTAATTTACCTCAATTAATCCGTGAAGATAATGGGTCTGTCACGCTAAGCTTGCAATTTATAACATTTTATAAAACATTATTCTTTCTGGTGTTTAATATGATACCATTATATGGATATTTCCTAGCCCTTCTTTGACATTGTCACTTACACTTATTTTTACAAGGACAAATTCCTTCGTTTACAAAAGTAACTGTAGGTCTATCATCTATATGTGAAATTTGAACTTATAAGCGTGAGGTCATTAAGTTAAACGTCTAAATGAATGGGGTTTTTACACATAACAAAATCACTGCTAAATAATTTTGTCGCACAACGAAATTTCTGACTATGGACACGCTGATATAATAATTTAAAGTGATGAAGTATTACCCTGCATAGGCGCTCACAAATTACCAGTTTCAAAACTTCCCATGTCCAAAGGCATAGTTGATTTTCTCACCTTCTCTCTGTCTACATGTTTCTTTCTCGACTGTTCCGCTTTGAACTGGAGATTATCGAAGATTATCGTCGGTGGGACCATTTTAAACACACGCCACCGAGGCCCTGTAGGGACCGTTACTGTTATACGACCATTGTCAACATACTTATCTGTCTTATTACTCTCCTAAATTATGGAGCCATCACTCGTAAGTGATGTTCTCGTGTGTTGCGTGACTTGAAGGCCAGAAACCAGCTGGGAGCATAAGTACCACGTTACGCTTGATACACGTGGAAATCTCGCCCCTATCTACACGCTCGCTCTGTCTCATTGGCCGAGAGTAGCACCAGCAAACAAGAGAGGGCAGTTGTGTTATCTGGTCGCGATTAGCACCGAGCGATAACTCATTGTGGGCATATAACCAAGACTACAGGGGACATTAGCTGCTAGTGACTCCGTGTCACGTCTCTCCCTCCGACCAATCAGGAGCGTCGTCTGTATTGTGACGTATACGAGAGCACACGGCCAGTCACGCGACACGGTGTTTGCGAGCATGGGTTGCATGTTCCATAAACCAACAATACAGTTACTGCAGGCCTATACCCTTCCTTATACACTGCATTACGAAACAAACAAAACTGCGAATGTGGCAGCAAGCCAAATTGATAATAGACCTGACAATTTCACGCAATACATTGACAATTGGTTACATTTCTAACAGTGGCGAAACATGCTCTCCAATTTAGGGAGGTGCAGAATTTGGTGCCTCCTTCCCTTTTCGCCCTTTGTTTCAAGTGAGGAATTTTAAATTGCTTTACAAATTTTAATTTCATTTTACGAAATCTAGAAGCAAAGATATATACAACAATATTTGACCAGTAGGCCTACTTTACACAGTCATTTCCTCAAAAATTAAATAATACAACATTTGGGCGCACATTCACTATTGTTTTCGGCGCCCTTTTCAACATTTAGGGGGGGGGGAGTAATGTACATCTGCCCCTCCCCCCCCCAAACCCCGGTTGCTACGCCACTGATGTTTAACCCGTACGTTTGTATCATTTTCTGGACTGACATATGACTCACTTGACACATCCTGCAGAAGTTCTGAGCCAATATAAAGAAGCAAGTACTCGCAGGTCCAATCAAAGTACTCCACTATGTAACTTAGTAGCTGATATCACCAGTGCTTACAACGTGTAAAGTCTACAGCCTACATGTAATTCAGTGAAATTTTCCAGTACCTACAAACAGGACGAAAATCAAAATATCGAATCTCGCCACTGTACAGATGTAAGCTTCAGAATAGTCAAACATACACTTAAAAAAATTCTACTTTTACAATGAAAAATCTTTCGAAATGCAGTTACCAAAGAAATTTCTTGTAAAACAGCAAATATTGTCCTTGTACAATATAGATACAAGTAGGCCTACGTGTTTTGTAATTTACTAGGTATATCGTTGTTTTTGTATGGTCAATTAAGGAAAATTTTATTTGGAATATTTAAATTATTATGAATTTAAATATAATATTCTTATTAAACAATTATCAAGCAACAAATTTTACTTGTAATTGTTTTGAAAACAAAAATATATGTGTGTAGACCAACCAGAATTCGAACCTGCTACACTGACTTTACGGACCTCACAGGTTATCACTACACAAACCTAATTTACATGTTTTTTTGTTTTTTTTTTAGTTTATTTATTAATGTACAGTCCAATGACACAACGTATCTAATTTTGTAGCTTGAACTTTATGTTACTACTGTATTTATTTCAGCAAAATGGATACCAGAGCCTATGATTTGTTTTTAACTTTATTATTGCCGACAAAACCGCGACGTTAGTACCCATACTTCGGGTATCTTCGGATGTCATCGGTAAGCAATTTATTTTTTATTTGAGTTGCGGGGCTATGTTTGTGTAGTTATTATATTTAATGTAGGGGATTATTTTTTAAAAAATGTTTACTTTGTCGTTGACAGCTTTCTCAACACGTTACTCCTCTCGTATGTACTACTTTCTGTATCGGGGTATTCACGCCCGCTGAGCGGAGTGATACCAGCCAACCTCTCGAGTAGAGAACATATAAGAAGACAGTCCTAACTGCCATGTTATGTAATGAGAACATTACATTCACCGAAGATGGCCGGGACAGGCTACTCTATGGCTACAGTTCCCAACTCCCTGGTGCCAACTTCAGAACACGCATAATTAATTATCAAGAGGCACGTTTTAGTATAGTCATGCTCGTAATATAATTGGCATTACATTAACATTTTTGACGTACTAATTTTTCAACATACTAAATCAGCTTACATGTATAATTATAGATGAATATTTTAATTTTGATGTTATTTGATTGTAACATGATTTTTCTCCGATTGGTTGGCCCGACGGAAAAGGAAAGCTTTGGCAATCTTCGATTAAGAATTGGTTGTGAGTGAGAAATTTTCATCAGCGCTCAACATCGATGTCTTTAGCGCTTGTGAGGGATAACATGGTGTGAGTATGGAGCGGCGACGGAATGAAGGAGCGGGGGAAACGGGATATCCCCGAGATAAACCCGCCGACCAGCAGGTCGTCCGGCACAATTCCCACATGCGAAAATCCGGGCACCGACCCCGCTAAGAATCGAACCCGGATCGCCTTGGTGGGAGGCGAGAGGTCTGACCCCTCGGCCACCGCAGGCCCTGTTAAGGATATGGCTTCCCTTGTTCCAGATACCAGGTCTGGTCCCGAGCTGTTCCTGTGTCACGTGACGTAGCTGTAGGGCGTATCTGCGCGTCTATATCCGGCCAACATTATTTGCACGAGCTGACAATTAAGGTCGCGGTATTTATAACTCGAGTAGATGGAACCCCGGCAGGCAACTTGATTATACTTCCTCCAGAGGACTACGTGACAACGGACCTATATCGCTGATATGACGATACTTCTCGACGTTAAACTTATGCTGGGGAAATAACGGGATATTTATTAAACCACCTCATTATCTGTTATTTCGCTTTGTACTTCCTTCTTCTGCTACGACCTCTAATTACTGAAAACAAAATTGCCCAGCTTAAAACACTTTTAAGACTGTTCGTGTGGCACCAACAATCAACTTGTTCATATACGTCTGTCGACTTGTCAAACAAACACCTTGTATAAGTAGATGTGATTTTGTTGTATACTTTCTGCTGATTGTATATTCTTCTATCTAGCTTGTAATAGAATCAGTCTGGATAATACGTACATAGTATTCTTGTAATGCATATCGATTCCATTAAAAACATTGCTCGCAATACCACACACATACATAACGTACTGAACCATTGTGAACATACTCCATTGCAATATCAAATTGTCCCAGGAATCTTAGTATATGAAACTAAGAAAAAACAAACGACTAACGAAAAAATTAAAAAAAAAAAAAACCAATCCTACTTTGGCTGTAGTTATAAACCAAAACAATAGAACATTGAAGAACCCATAAGGAACAAATCAACACTAAATAAATAAAAAAATAAAACGAACATTCAAAAATAAAAGTCAAAAGACAAAACAAACTAACGTGTAAAACTCAGGACATCACAGTTAAGACAGCGCAGACAATACTGAGACGAGACAATAAGGACACAAGACAGGATAACAACGACATCACAGAGAAGACGACACAAGATGAAAACACAACAGAACACAGAATATATCTTAAAACAACTTTTCGCGAGGTTTCGGGAGATGTATAAGTGAAAAGTTCATTTTAAGAAAACTACTATTTACAGTTTAAATTGTCAAATTACTCCACAACTATTTAACAGTTCACATAGACATAAACTTGGCACTGTAGTAATCGGGAGGAATACATAATATATTATCGTGGTAAAACTGTTTTTATTTTTATTTTTAATATAGGCCTACTAAAGTTGTCGCTATTTTTTTTATCTAAAATATGTAATTATTAATAAACATTTTTTTTAAATACAAAAAATGCATGGTTTTATGGTTTGTAACTTCCAGCATGTAGCTCGTGGCATGTTATTTCAGGGTAAACTATTTCAGTTCAGTAAGACTATTGGTTTTAGTGGAGCATATGCAGTCGTTATATGGAGATGTTGAATTTCACATGTCGTTGTGCGAATTATATACTTGCTAAAAATTGTCCATAATAGAACATTGTAATCTCTAGTAACGTCTCCAAAACCAATATTACTTCGTAAAAATGTATAAAACCTGGATCTCACACTCGAACACACAGAACACCTAGGGGCAGAACAACTTGACTAGTTCAACGACCTGTAGGCTTGATTCCACTGCGTTATAGAATCCTCGATCAACAGTTGATTTCAGTTGGCTTCTGCCCCAATACAATAAACACTTTCACTCCAAACAAGAGAGGACAAGATTCGATCATCGTTTACTTGTATGCCTGTATTTTTCTCAGTATGCTCCAGGAAGTTTCTGATCAGTTGTCATACAACTGAAATATGAACACGCGTTTGGATTGATTATAGCTTGTCCTAAACAAATCCGCGAATGTTTCCTGTCTGTAGTCCTGTCATGATTTATATTTTAAAGCCACTTGTATAAAATAATCCGCACGATCATATCGATTCCTTCTGTCTACTTGCCGGCATTGTTATGATTGTTTTGGATAGTTGAGATGAGTAGATATCATATTATTAATTATTTTTAGGCCTAACTATAGTAATTTAATAGACTAGTATTTGCGGTAGTAAATTTGGTCCGATGTATTGGTATAGAAAAGCTGCTAGCAATATGGAACAAGGCAGTACAGGTGACACTTGTGTTATTCTTCATTGTTATTTACTCTGTCTAGAAAGCTAACAAGACATGTCAAGTCTGTGAAGAACGGGTTATGTAAATAATGAATATGCGTTTTATTTCAGTCAGTTAACTTTCAAGCAAAGTTTTAAATTACTCCAGCAAATATGTTTTTTTTTTATTCTTCGTAGTTTATGAACCATGAAAAATCTGGAAATCTGTCAAGACAATCTTGACTGTGCATAAAATTATAATTTAATACAACCTAAATTATCAAGATACCTGTATACGAGAAATATAAGTAAACAAACTACTTGTGTCATAATAACGACGAACAAAGGATTTACCAACAAAATAAATAATATTTAAAGTTTCAATTCGCAGGGTAACTAATACGAGAACACACACCACCAGAAGCAAGGTTACTAATGACAACGGAAACAAACGTTTCAAAATTAACTAAATTATGGCGAGGTTTCTACAACGCGTGACTGAAAAAAAAATTACTAACATAACCTTGAGAAATTATTAATGCATTTCTGTCACAAAACAGAAAATGTGTTGGGAATATTTAATCTGGAACACACATTCCCCTCAATGAAACCAACTTTTAAGTTAGTGAAATACTTTGACAGGCGCAAAATTGAAATGTTCTGAATTACAAATATAAAGTAGATGTTTACATTCAAGAATGAGACCAGCAATGTAACCTTCACAGAGAATTCAAGGTATAACTAATGTGCAATTATAATTAATTGCTTGTTTCGTACATAATTTATATTCACTATCATTTTTGTCTTGCAGCTGTATCTAACGTTAATATTTAAATGGGCACAGCACAATTTAATGAAATTAGTAGGTAAGAAATTGTTTAGGTGGTCCATCCAACCATTTCAGATTCTTTGTTTTCTTGCGTATATATCTTGTAGTTAAGCGAATTTAAGTCCCAGGAGTACCACACACACACACGTTATAGCTACTGAAGTATCCTTATAGTAGACATGAAACACCATAATTAAAAAGTAGTCTAATTATGATATTATTTCCACGTTAAAAATTAATAATCGTAATGATGGCATATCTGTTATCCGGTTGTTGCATGTGAACTTCAAAGCTGAGTAAATAAGAACGATGACCTTCCTGACTGTGGAAGTTGGAGAATTTTCTTCCGCGAAACTGAAATTAGTTCGAAAAACACGGAATATTTTACGGCGAGGCGAATGCCCCTAACTTTGCGTGTGTCACACTGTTATCGTTCAACACGAAAAACAAACTGAAACTACACCCAATATAGGGTTAATATTATAAAATAGTTCCAGGCTATCTTGCTAAGCGATAATGAACGTTTCTCACTTACAACATGCAATATGTAGCCTATATGATATTGAGCGTTCTCCGCCTGCAATTATTTAAATGCTTTACGTTATTTCAAGACGATGTAGGTGTTTTCACAGCGCGTTTGTCTCTTTCCTAGATAACTACACTGTGCTGAATGCAAGGTAAACAATTCTACTGGCACTGCAACGTTGTATCTTTTTGTAATACAACATTTGGAAACGTTTTTTTTTTCTAAAATGAATCGTGGTACAAATAATTAGTGTACAATTTACTACCGTTTGGAGATATACAAATACAGCCGTGTAAATATTTGTGTATTTACGAACAATGTTTGTACTTTTCAAAACAAAATTTAAAAAAAAAGTTGGTGTGTAACAAATTACTTTTCAATTTCACAAAAAAATTGTTTGCCAGTTTTTAAGGGCAACTATCCTAACCGTACAAAAATATTTTAAAATGTGACCGGCTGCTAAAGTTGACTTTATTTCACACTGAACACTCTTTTTACAAATTTGCCGACAACTTATTTCGAGGAAAAACGGAATTAAAAGTATTGTATCCTGATCACGGAAATGTATTTATTTATGAAACAAATGTCAAATATGTAATTTTACATACATTTATTTTGAGCTCGTGCACCAATTCACGTATTTTAACCCAAGACAAACCCAACTTGTTAACTGTTCACTCACTTCTCATTATTGTTTGACGAATGTTAACATTGGTTATTAAACTCTCTTAAGAAGCACGTTATATAAATAGGCATGCATTCATATTTACACGTTATCCTTGGTAAATACATATCAGACACAGTCCATTTTGTACCCATGTTTTTGGTGACTGCGTTATTTCTCTATGTTTTTACACGAAAATCCTTGTAACTTAGCAAACAAATAACTTTACGATGTGTTGCACTTTTACAACGGTTTTTAAATATACATAGAAATACGTTGTAATGTCTAGAAAGTAGTAGAGCGCGTGTACCAGGTACGAGGAGAGATAGATGAATGAGGTGGAGAAGCTAGGGAGAGTTAAAAATATCGATATATTGTGACGGGTAGCACGCCCTCTGTGTAGCTGCAAGTTGTCAGAATCGATCACACACACTCTGGTTGTCTGACACATCGAGGCAAGGTGTATGAGCCTGTCTTGAGAACGTCTATCTAACAACTCAGCGTTCCTTAATTCGCCACATACTCCACTACAAAACACCCATGTCAACAAACTATATTGTTCCTACTCATATGCAAACTAACAAAATTTCGTTAATCATTTCATTAGTTAAAACCATAGCATTTGCTGTCTGGAGGCATATGCTAACATGATAGAAACAATTCATAATTAAATTGCCGACCCAATTTAATGTATCGGCTCTCGTTTAGGCTTAAGAAATAATTATCGCAGAACAATATAAATAGGACAGCTTGGCCTTAAACACTGGTTTTGATATAAAATGAAAATCTTTATTTTTATATGTAACAATGCAAAGTAGCTTTGCGCCAGAGAAGAATATGTGACAAAAACATATTTACTGCATTAAAGAAAATTAAATTTTTCTAAATGTACATAACCAAAATAATATTTTAAGGTTAACTTTGTAGTATGACTGAAGCAAGACTTCTTTACTGAAAGCAAAAGAGTTCAAAATAATATTTTTGTTTAAAATTTCTTTTATTTTGGCTTAACCTTATTTTGTATTTTTAATTAAAAACTGTAACTTCAAGAAGAATCGTAAAGCTTCACAATATTATTGAAATTTTGCGAGAAATTCCTTGGAAGTAAACCAACTGCGTCAATTTTTTTTTCCAAAATTTACCAACTATTTAGAACATTTGGAACCTATATATTTTAATTACAGGTTGTTGTAATGTCAGAGCACTTAATTTATGGCAGCAAAGTTTTCCAAGCACTGTTCTGTATCAGTACACAAATTTTTTTCGAATAAAGTGAAAGAGCAACTAGTATCAATTTCACAAATTACATTTGTAATTAGCATTAATTTCACTCACGCAGTTATGTCTATAAGCTACAATATTTTCAAAACATATTAGACATTAGCGGCATTTTTCTTGTTATTCCCTGACTGGAAAAATATTTCAAACTTTTGCTTAAAAAGAAATAACAGTGGTTTACACAATCATGAACTAAATATAGTTGATATCGTTGATTCTATACAATTTTCAGTTCACACGATGAACGAATAATATGACCAGCACAGTATTTTAATCGTTGTACTGCTCAGTTAAATATCGGAACCCGTGAAATACACTATTGATATCAATATAATTGACTACAGTGTTGAGTACTAACCAAAGCAATGGCCTCGCATACACATGACAAATATATTGTACACGAGACTCTCGTTATTGTATGAAATGATGAGTACGTATACAAGCAGTACTGGCGTGGCGGACAATGCACGCTCTGCAAACATTGTCTATGTCGCAACAAAATGTTTGTTGCAGCAAGGAAAATCTTAGTCGAAAAAATACAGGAATGGTAACACAGTTTGTGTATCATTAAGATGCTCTAGTGGAAGTATTTATGGTGATGTTAGCTGAGGTATTTTCAACACGAGTTTTACGCCACAAAGATTATTATCTCTATACATAAAATAACACTGACTGACATATCAAACTGCAGCCCAACCACTGGACCTATAATCATGAAATTGTTTGTGTGGGTTCTCCTCAGGTCGTAGGCGAGCACTAAGACGAGATTTTTCGAAATTCGATCTCTAAGGGGGTGATAAGAGGAGACATTTATTTCCGAAGAAACGTCGATACAGCCCGAACCAGACGGGCTATCATCGTGATTTTTACTTTAATAGGGCACTCGTAAAATATATATACTATATATTAGCCGATTTAAGGATTTTTCGCAATTCAACATTAAAAGAGTGAAAATATTTTAAACGTGTTTCCTATTAACTATCGATATCTGCCGAATCCTTCGGGATAGAGAGTTGGCATTCACTTAAAAATGTTGCTTACGTAAATACCCAAATAGCAGTTTTAGGATTTTTTTTTTAAATTCGACCCCCAAGCAGTAAAAAGGGGAATAGTGTGTTTTTTTTTATAAATCATCTATATCACTGAAAGACAATTGACTATCATCGTGATTTTTATTTCAATTGTTTACGTATATAAATGTCTATAACAGGACTCAAGACGTTTCGAAATTCCTTAATTAAGGGGCTTAAATTCGTGAAATGTGTTTTCGATTATTCCTCCATATCTATCGAACTAATCGAGATATCGACGTGCACTTTGCTTTAGATTGTTGCCTTTGTAAGTGTCTCAATTACCCAAAGAGATTTAACAATTGTTTTCGATTCACAGTCTATATATATATATATATATATATATATATATATATATATATATATATATATATATATATATCGATTCCATTGAATTTTACACAGCGACGTGAATTTTATTTAATATTGATGCTTACTTAAAAAACCTGAAAAGTAATTTCAGTAATTTTCGGAATTCCCCACCTAAAGAGATGAAAAGGGGTGAAAATCAACCCACATACCACATATACTATCTCACTAGTCCTAAAATTGGGGCACCAAATACGTTTATACTTCAGTGAAACATTAACCCGCCAAAATTCCTTATTGCCACTTAACTTCACGTGAATGATTTGAAAAACAAATATGTTACTGAGGGCACCATCACCAATGGTTGTGCTCGAGGAAAATCAGTCTTAATACCGCGTAAAGTACGCATTTCATTCGATTAACCAACGGGCTGTAATTACCCCACAACGTCAACTTTGCTGTGACTATAAATTAGGCCCAGGCGAAGTCGCTGTTAGAGGCAGGGACAAACTTAAGACTGTTTTTGCGTGGACAGCTATAGCTACTTATCCTGCAGCAGAGTTAACTCAATTAGCATATTCGTCACTCTAACACTTGATGAGTGAACTAACTATCTGGTGTACAAAGAGGTATCTGCTCTGAGTAACATACGCGAGCAAAGTCACGGGCGCACTGCTAGTCTTTATTTTTATAAAGAAACTGATATTATTTGCGAACAGCTTTTAGATAAAACTATAGTAACACCAAAGAAAAGTTTTTCAATTTCTCATCGCTGTACAGCAATATTTCTATACCGCAAGAAAAAGTGTACTCAAAGAAAATATGTCTTTGTTGTAAAGGAAAGTATTTCTCTGTGTATCTTCGAAGTTGGTGATTGTTTGCACGTGGCTGTAGGCGTGGATATTGTCTGACTGGACACTGTATGTTTGTCTCGTGTCGTGATGGTGTGTAATATTACTGCTTACTGACATTCTAGTTTAGAAAGTTACTATTCCAATGTTCACAGAAAATAAGATGGTACAAGAAATAAAATGCCATAAAATAAAGGAAAGTAGTGTGTAGATACTTACATTTTCATTTCGCGGTGTAAGTAAGCCGAGATATGACAGTTACAAGGCTTTTAAAAATACAGAGAACGGTTTTGTCAGGTGGGAATGCTGATTATAGAAATATGTTTTATTTACCGAATAAAAAAGTGACAAGAGTTGACTTCAAGTAAAATAACTTGCATGTAGCTTACAATGTTGCCTGACGTAATGTTTGTGTGTTCTTTTCTGTAGGTCCTATATGTGTAATTCAAAAAGACGAGATTTATTTATTTACCCTTTCTTTATTCTGTCTTGGTAAAAAAAAAAAAAGCGAGAAAAGGCTTGCTGGTGTTAATGTTACAGGCAGGATGTGCCATTCCAAGCCGGAAGTCGAAAGATAATTGAAATATTAACATACAAAGCACGACTTGTTAGTGTTCAAGATATGGTCATATCTTACAAAGGTCAGGCATTTACGTAAAAATATAATTTTAAATTTTTTTTTTGCCAAAAGAGGTCTTGTGATTACAGTCTACGTATATCACACAAACTAGATTTCAAATATTTTCTTTACATTTTCCTCTATAAGAACATTGTTACTCAACGTAAAGAAAGTCCAAAATCCTTATTTATAGAGCTATTTTTAAATGTAAATGCTTAAGAGATTTTACAAATCGCAATAGGCATTGAATTTGTAATAAATCACGCAGCTGAAGAACTGTTTTAAGTTAAATTTAATTACAGAAATTAATTTTTGAGGTAGTTCATTAGAACCTGACGTTTATATGCCATTGTAATCACAAGATGTTTGCGAGACATAATACAAGTATAAATATACCTACTTACATAAAAGCAGTAAAAACGTAATGTCTGTCTTTTCTCGCCTTGACTTTGCATAAAACAACAGATTACATTTCTTCGTAGGCCTATTTACATTATTTGAGCTGACCAATAATGTTGCAAAGATGTCAGCCCACAAATTAAAAAAGAAAATCAACACTGTCAAAAATTCTAAATTCTGTCTGCAATAGACTATTTATTCTCAGTGATCACAAATTGAATGAAAACAAAAAAAAATTGTGCTCAATACAAAAAATATATGTCGGGGTCTATTCAAGTTAAGCATTGAATACAACATTTTCTTTGCTCGTCATGTCATCGTTGACATAATTCGTTATCTGCGTTTATAAAACGCGTAGCTATGACAGTCGTTAAACCGGATATACGAAGTGATAAAATCTCTTCAGATGCCTACACGAGAAATTAATAGTTCAGTTAGACTGTGCTCGTTTTCTAAAAATAGAATCCACACATGCAGTACTAAGTGAATTACTGTAGTATCACGTGGAAAAATACCGCATAAACTATGCGCGTGTAAGAACACATTACTCTTCGTGTTAGGCCGTTGTCCATTACTAATTACAGTTTATTAATTATATTTGTTAGAGGCTCGAGTGTTATACGTAAGGCAGTAACGCCATTTATAAGTGTTTTCATTCTAGGTACACGGTAAACAGGTTTGGTAGCAATTAACTCTGCTTTATTAGTATTATCCGAGTATTATGCTGTTTATTTATTATTTAATTTCATTGTCAGGTATATAATGTAACCTAGGTAACCCAACTTCCAGAGGGCGATTAGTATTACATTTTGTAGTTACACATCAATCATTAGATAAGATTGTTTTCTGATTCCAAATAAAAAATTATCTTATGACAGTACAAGCAACGTAAGAAATTAACTTGTCTAAGGATGATAAGTGATAACATTAACAAACTTCCATATCGCCTTTATGTATGTCAGAAATGCGCGTTACTGAAGTAAATATTTCTGCTTGAAACTTACGGAATCAGAATAACATTTCTATAACCACAAATGTAGCAACAAAATGACTTTGAAAATGTAGGTAGGCCTGATATCGTAATGTGAGAGCACATAACAACAGCTATAAGAATATGACATCATTAATGAATTAAGTTTTAATTCTAACCAATGAAATGTGCTACACTGGAGTCCATCCCAAACATATATACGTTATTGAACATTATTTAGTGTTAATATGCTAATAATTTATGCGAGCCATGTTTGTCACGTATTCAAAAATTAGCATGGGATTACATGCAAGGTTAATAAAAGCGAACTGGTTTTACGTGGGTTGCTCGACATTTGAGTACCCGTGTCAGTCGAAATGTTTATAACTGTAAATATTCTTCTGCAGCGAGCTTTCAATTTACAATTCGCTAGTCTAAACTGGAATATGCTTTGCGAGTTGTTTTTTAGAAATATTTTTCTTTTAAACAGTTTTCCATCTAAAATAAAAGAATAATATTTATATTTATTAAAGTACAAACTATATACTGCATTCTATTTGGCCAGATTTTAATTTCTGTAACATTCGCATTCTATTATTTAGGCCTCCGTACACCATGCACATAGAAACTGTAGTATTTTAGAAGACGACATACGGTTTAACTTTTTTAGACAGTCGTTTATAGCACTTAGCCTATAATTGTTTACAATAAAATGAAACATTACGTTATTTTAACATGTTTACAAATGCCTGAATATAAGAAAGTCTTACAAGACGTAACTGAAAGTTAAGTGAATAGTTGCGTGCTTGCAGTTTGTAAATAAGCTTCATATAATCATAAATTCACCAAGTAATAATTTATCTTTCTAGGTATCATCTTCTTTCTCTTTATAATTTTCAAAATGTATGTGTTGTTAGTGATTTTATTGTTCTTGTTACATCGACAACACAACCATTTATTTTGTGTAACTTACGTACAGGAATTGTATTTCTTTTTTTCAGAAATTACAATAATCGGTTAGTGTCGTTTGTGAATATACATTACTCGCCAAACATCGAGCAAGACTAGGGTTTACCTACAGTGTCTAAATTGAAGACAGTATAACTACAAATTCAGCTGGCTCAATTAGTAAATATAAAGAAGTTCCATAGCTTCCCAAGAGGGAAGGAACATACCTATTGTGAAGTTTATGATAGGGTCCGTTCAGAAAGTTTATTTGTGAACATGCTCGGTGTAAAAACAGCTCATGTCACCTTGGTGCACGAACTGACGATGGATGAAGAAATATCAACCAGCGGATGCATGTTCATGTAAGTTTGATTCTCAGATGATGACTGCAGTTCCTTCAAAACAGTTTTATGCTAGTGTGTACGTTATATCTGCCTTGGAAGTGGTTACAAAACAAATTTTCAAGTAATAAAAAAGCTTTTAACTTTTATTTTTATAAGTATATTCTTTGGAAACTTAGTTCACAGAGTAAGTTGTCTAAAATTACGGAGATCGTTCTAGTAACATGTACAGGATGTTTCTGAAATACTTTTACAAACTTCGGGGGTAGGTTCCTGACATCAAAACAAGAATAAAGTACCTACAGACATATGTCCAAAAAACATTTATTTTTTAGTTACTAATTAAATACTACAAGGTTGTATCAGAGTATGATGACATTTCGAACATTCATCGTGACTTTCTGACTTATGACAGTTTAACCAATGCTAAGAGGACAGAAATGAGGGCATCTGCAATCAATTATATTATTCAATGACTGTTTACAAAACTAATTACCTTGCATCACATTGAACTAAACTTTCATTAATAACTGAAAAACTAATGGTTTTCGGACATATGTTTATATGAACTTTTTTTTCTTGTTTTGGTGCCAGAAACCTACCTACCTCGAAGTTTGTAAAAGTAATTCAGAAACATCTTGTATAAACAAGGCCTATATATTTGTAACAGAACAAGGTATAGGTCTAGATTGTATTGGTACTTGCCATGGAAAAATCATTTATATTATTTATTTTATTCTGATATTGAATATGAACTTGTTTGAAACACAGCAGGTAAACAAAAAAATGTACACGTAATTATCCTAGTAAAATTAATTATCGTATATGCCAAGAAACGAACATACGGTCTCCTGGTCGTTAACCCCTGCTTTGCCGTTATACCAACTCAACGAATATGATGTGCGATTGTTTCCATGTTTACATTATTAATTATTTAAATGTTTATCTTTTGTAGAGCGTGATTGGAACGATATTTAATTTAGTCCAGTAAAATATACTAGAGTAGTATAATTTCCTATAAATCGTGATTTTGGCTAACTACAAAATTTTTCGAAAGTATTTTTACAAACAAATATTTGATACTTTATATATAAGTAGGCCTAATTCTATAAAGAAAATAATTTGTACATTTACAAATGTTTGCATAACTAAAAATTTGTAGAGTGGCTAACAAATCCTCAACGCAACGTGAGTATAGTATGGCCATTAGCTGTGAAAGAATTTGTTCTTAGCTTGTACACAAATATGTTCGCAAAGAACTCGCTTTAAAATTTATAACGGATACAAAATTTTAAATGTAATTGTTTTACTATTTATTACGAGCTTAGTTTTACGTGTCGTGTTTAAGTTACTGTAAGAAAATCTGTCTACGTTATGTAGGCTACTTGTTGAGCTAAAATATCACTTTCATGGATGCCCGGAAAACATTTTGTATAATTTGATATTACTCTTACCGATTTTACTTGGCCAATATTCAAATAAAATGTTAAAATCGGTATAAAATTATTTACTGCATATTATTGGTGCTGTTACAAGTTTCTTTGAGGAATTAAAAGAACAAGCAATTGATCAAGATGTCATTAATAAATATTCAGTAAAAATGACCAAGTTATTTATTAGTAACGGAAAACATTATTTATTTGCTGTGTTGGTTCGGCACGAATCTACAAATTCTGCTACTTAAATCAAATCAGCAGTTGTTTCTGTTATCTCACAAAATGTTCGGGACACTTGCAAATTGGCGTAACGTCTTCGTAATGTATAAGAGAACGCGAAACATTTACTTCTAGTGCCAATAAAAATCGCCCTTGCTATATTTATAATAGTCAAAATTCAGATTACAGAATAAATCACGAAATAAACCGTGCACTGATGAGTATCTATCGTGTACGACAGGTGGCATAAATAAACATAGCCTAACTATGGTAAAAGGGATAACTGATTTCTGTGCAACAATCAGAAAGAAATTATTTTTCATAAAATAAATATTTTTTGGGAACAAATTCACCAAATATTTTTGTAGCAGCCAAGATTATTTTACTGAAGTTATTTCAGCTTTAACTGAAAGTGGTTGTACTTTAACAAGAAATAATTTAGAAATTAATATTGTCAAAACTGTTTTTCAGTTAGGCATACGTATATAGCCCCTACTGCAAGAAAGGAATGTGGTTACAAATATTAATCATGACAGTTGCAATGAATGGAATTAATTATTGTTAACTACAGAGCGTTTATTGTTAAACTAAAGTCAACTTCGGTGATTAGTCATACATTCTTTGTAGTTTTACACAAAAAAGTTTTCTAATCTAGCTGCCAAACAACTCTATTGATACTACAAAAAAATTAATTTTTTTTACGACAACTTGCTTTGGAAGTAATAACAAATGTTAGTAAATAGACTGAGGCCCTACAGAAATGTTTTGCAACTAAACATAAATATTTTTTTACTTGTATGTTTCTAAGATTTATTTTTAGTAGGGGACTATAACTAAAAAAAATCTTTTAAGCTTGTTTCCATTTTTTTTAGTATGAAAATTATTTTTACGGTGTAACCTTTATTCTCTGGGCAGTGGACGTGTTTGGTACGTCAACTACATGGAACAATATGACAGGTTCAACTGCGAATCAAAATGACATTGTCATGCATCCGTTTGCCAGCCACTTGTGGTATGTGTGTTTCATGACTGAACTTTCATAACGCCGTGCTTACGTAGTTGTCGCCTACATGAAAGGTCAAAGACCACGCTATATACAGCAGTCTAAATAATGCTGTCAGGGTAACCTGTTCTTAATGTCAAAGCATGTGGTACACCTCGCCGCTAGCACTACGCCTGTAATTGCAGTGGAAATAATGTTGTCAGTAATACAACGCGATAAAAGTTACCATAAACAAGAAGCCACTGCTGAAAATCGGCAATAAACTATGAACTAAAAAAAGCACAAAGTCTTAGCCGCCAACTGACATTAAACATAGATAAATCAGTTTAAACGCAGTAATAAATTTATGGGTGAAGTTTCGTAAGTGTGAACTTTATTTTTACTAGTAGGAGAGTATTTTACTAAAAACATTTCTGCGTTGTTACAAGAAACAGTCATTGTCATGTCTGATAACTTAACTTTATATGTGTAGATCTTTAGTTTTTATCTTAAACTCATGTCAACAAATAAAGACTATGCATTATTATTGTGCATTTTATGAGAATTGATATGATAAGACTTGTGATATATATTCGTTTTATCTCACTTCAAAGCCAGAATACAAATTTCTGTATCAGTAGTGAATTGTGGATGGGAGAAAACAAATGAAAATTTTACATACAATAGCTAAGATAAGAAAAGATAATTAAGTTACAACGTTCATCAGATACAAATAAGTATTGCGTTAGATAATTTAATTAATTTGGTCGGTTGTAGTTAAAGCTACAGAAATTTTCCCAAAAGAAATAGATTCAAGAACATATTTTTGACACAAGTATCTATGCATACAACGTAGCCAATCATATTTCTGTCCAAGTAAAACCTTTCATTTGTTCAACATCCTTTTGAGGAGAACAGCCTATATCGCTAACGACATTTTTATGTTGCACAAAGATGTAATTATTAACTTTCTTACTACGTGAAATTACAGAAACTTTAATTAGTTTTAAATTTATATGTCCTTTGTTGGGCTTTTCAGATATTTGTGAGCCATATTTACTTAAATCTCATTACAAATAAGAACTATATTGTTATGAGACCCAAATAACATGAACAAACGAAAGGGTATAGGGCTGTTAAACAACATGTAGAGTAAAAAATTAATTATAGTTATATTGAAATATATCTTCTGTATTAATTGTAAAGATGGCACACACAAAAAATTTTCAAATTTAAAAACAAAAATTATATTTGATGTAATGAGACGAATGTTTGTGTCAGTAGCCAAGCAAGCAAAAGGTATTATACCTAATGCATATTATCGAAGGTAATTTTAGTTATAGAATACTTCACTTGGGTCTGTATTTACTTCGCAGCTTTACTAAGCAAGATTATTCAACGCTAATGTTATATCTCGAGAAGGGAATTTGTAGTGTATCGTTATATGTTACTACTCGATGAACACAGGTGATTATGTAGCCGTATCTGGAGTAATTACCAGAGTAAATAGCCTAAGTATTGTAGGTTTACTGATCAATACCAGAATGACGTTTTTTTGTAATTAGACTGCAATACTAACTTTCTCCTACAATGATGGTCGATGTGTGAACTCAGCTGTCATGAAGTATCGTTGTATAGTTCCCCAACGTCGCATTTAAACACATTTTATGTAAATTGCTCTCGTTTAGCGTGTTTTGGAAAGTTTTGTCGTTACTAGAGACCCCGTAATTGTACGGGTTCAACCAACTACTAGCCGGCTAGACAGCACAGTCCTGTATATACACTAGGCCTATGTCCTCACATACTTGTACTTTGACTGTTGCTTCTCTGAGTGGCCAGTTGTCCACGTGACAAGGCAACGCGGGAGTCTGTGAGTGGTAGCGACCCCTGATATTCGCGACAAGAATTTTGCTCCACTTTGTTTCAGTGCCTTACGTGCACATCTGCAATTCTACTTCATGGTTATTGGCAGCGTGTGTATATGAAGAGCAGTATATCATTTGTCTGAGCCAATTACAATAAAGTCTCTGCAACACCTCACGTCTATGATTTGCCGGTAGAATACCAAGGCTCGTGACAGTTAAAATATCCAATCACTGACCACGAAGCAGAACTGCAGGTGTGCACGTAAAACACTGATACAAAGTGGCGCAAAATTATTTTCGTGAAAATCAGGGGAGTCAGTGAGTGTTTTCATGCAGGTCTTCTGTCGGTTAACAGTACTCAAGAATGAATTTGAGTGATAGCGACCCAACCGAGAAAGTAATGAACGTGTACAGAAGTTTGAAATATAACGTCTTCTCAAATGAATTCTCGAAATATCCGTATCTCTAGTCATTACATCATGCAACCTGTTAACGGAGCTCTGATATTCGCGAGAACACTTTTACATCACTTTGTTTCAATGCATTTTGTGCACATCTGCAGCTTAGCTTCGTCGTCACTGGCAGCTATATCATTGTTTAGAGGAGTCACTCACTTGACTAAGCCAATCAAGTCAAGATGTATGCGACACCACACACGTCTTTCATTAGCGGGTGTGACCACAAGATGCTGACAGTTAAAATATCCAATCACTGGCCACGAAGCAGAACTGCATATGTGCACATGAGACATTGAAACAAACTGCTGTAGAAAACCTGTCCCTACACCCTTTATTACGCAATAAACACTTTTCTTTCGAAAGTCGTGTTTTCGATTAATTGTAATAGAAGGTTGCTGTCATTAAATAAACATGCCTACACGGCATAAACACGTTCGTTGCCGCAACAACATGTTCATTTAATATAAGCCACTATATAGTTACATTACCGCAAAGGAAGTGTTTCTATGAAATTTACAGTAATGGTAACAAGGATTGTGATAATGCCAAGACAATCTATTTTAAATTTTGGTGGTAAAGATAGCTATGGCATTTTTTACACAAGCCTAAAGTTAAAAATATATATATATATATTACAGGTCATTTGCTACAACGAAATATAGCCTACTATTTTCAATGAAAACTTCACTGAAAGAAAAATTTTGTAGGAAATCCTCCCTGAAAAATTATTTTGTAGGCTAGTAACCACAAAGTAATTTTGTGGTGGCCACGATATTTTAGTGGTGTTAAAAATATGTTTTTGCTGTGACCACAACATAAATTTTGCAGTGTTAATACCCACAAAATATTTTGTACCTGCCACAAAATATTTTTTTCCGTGTTTGTTAAGTGAAAACGCGACACAAAACATAAGTTTTCCGCGTTTGCTTTACTGTGAGACAATATATCTCAACCGCCTCAAGCTAAAATACCCTTGTGACAAAGTTAATTTTAAAGACAATTTTGCTGTGGCAAGGAAAGTGTTTTTCTGTGTAGGTAAAAAGAATACAGTAACTATGTTTAGTACAAATACCTTAAGATAATAATTTAATATTTATCTGTTTGGTGAGTGAAAAATGTGCAAACCCTAGTTGTTGAGTAGTTGAGAAAAAATCTTTAGAGCTTTTCTTAACAGTGTTATTTTCTTATCACAGAAAATAATTTACAGAGTATTTACCACATTTGTGAATGATAAAAGCTTATGTAGTCAGATTGTAGACCCAAACACTCCTGGCATGTCCTACCGTATCTCTAATTATCCATGTTTAGTTTTAATTGTAAAAAGTAGGAAATTTGTAGGCCATTATTTTACAACTACGTAATAATATTTTTATGAGCTGTAGCCTACAGTGTTTCGATTCAAATTATGTATAGCTACGTATTGGTCAATTAAGTAAACATTAAACCATTTAATTATCCTCCAATCAAATTTGCGAAGTAAATTATACGTAAGGTAAGGCCTACTAAAATCCCTCGACTGGCGAATCTACAGTAGGTTTAGTTCGAATTTTTAAATATGTTAGGTTATAGAGACTAACTTATTAAATATGAATACTAAAGTATAGATATGTAATGTTTTCATCTTGCTATTAGGCCTACAAAAGATTTTGTTTTCAATAAAACGTAGTTTTTATTTAAATTTGGCCATTATGAGATTTATATTTTAATAAATTGTTTTGAGATGTTTAGATACTTCATTCGTTTCAGTTATGTGAATTGAATTTATAAACGAGGAAGATGAAGAGAGTATTTTTATTGTCTGAGTTGATTTCATCTCAAATACTAGCAGTAGACAGTAATACTGCTACAATGAGAAATATTTGGTTACAGTATTTTTTGAAATTAATATATTTTCAAATTAGCGGGGTGAAATATTGTGATCTTTTTAAATATTAACTGACAAAATTGAAACAAGGAACACTTTTTCGTAAAGCATTACAGAAGGCTTAAAACAATTCTTTTATAAACATACTTACACAAAAATATTTTTGCATTAGTTTTTAGAGCAGTTGTTTTGAATATAATTTTAGAAATATTATGGCAAATATTTATACTTAAAATTTATTTGAAATATAGACCTAAATATAATGCAAACATTGTTTGTGGCTTGACAATTTTCTTTCAGGCTGAGCAGTGATTACCAAATTACACTCGATGATTTCGTAGTCAAATAACGGACTGTTTTAATGTCACAAATTGTACTTAATTTAAATTATACAAAGGGAAACTGTCGAAATGTTTTATAAAATGTGAACCTAAAATTAAGATTGCATTACTATACAGTTTTGTTAAAATATACTGTTACGCATTTCTGTTCTTATACAGTAGCAAACGTATTATTCGTAGTAGCCTACAAACTTCAAAAATACTTATCAATTAAAAAAAAAAAAAAATATCTGTCTTACATTTATCTTTAATTGTAAGCAAGTTGTTGCATCTTGAAGGAATATAATGACTCTGTGACAGAAGGCCCTATGAAAAATTAGGAACCTAACTGTGAAAAAAATAATTTTTCCGCAGAGTACTGGAATTGTTACCGAAACATTTTCGTAAAGCAGCAGAGAAATCCAATTTTTCATTGAAGGGGAGTTGACTACTGAAGTATTATCTTAGATATCAGTAATTTGCATGACTCTCGTGATTAAGTTAAGCGATTTTGTAGTAAAGTAAGCATTCAGGCCTACACTGCTCCTGCATGACATTAACAAGTGCTGCAAAGTCATCCGTGAAATAAAACTGTTCTCTGGGAACAACTAACGTATTTATAACCTCAGACTTAAAGCTAGAAAGATATAGGCTATTTTGCAAGTATTGGCACAGAGTGGGTCTACACAGGTTAGCAATAATACCAATAGTTACTTAAATTGTAGGGAAGTTTACTGCATTCTTGTTATATTCAATTTTTTTCTGGTTTAGTTCTATGAAACTTAACAATTAATTAGGCCTAATGTTTATATTTCCATGTTCAGTAGTGTATGATTGCTAATGACAATTGTTTCGGTTATGGCAGATAAAAACTACAGACCTAATTGTAGACAGCTCGACCTAGTAGGACCATAATATGTTTTAAGCTCCTAAGAAACACATAACTCATTTCAATTTTTTAAACAAAATGTAGGTATATTTCTATTTAAGTTACTTAAAAGCGAACTCGTTGCAAGAGACCAGAATAGTTTGAACCCGAATTATAAGAAGGTAATATTATTTCGTATAACAGAGGTTTGGTCTTTATTACAGTCAATGTCTCTTCACAGATACAAGAAGGCCTGCTGAATTTCTGAAAATAGGTTTGCTTCTCTTATATTTCAACCGATATAAAATATTACCGGTATGGACATATTCTAGCAGCAAGTCTTAAAAAATTGTATTTTAATAAAGATAGTCTATAAGTGGTAATTGTAACAAAAAATAAGGATAAGTTGTTTCCGAAAATCTAAATAACGTACCGACAATTTCTAAATAATATGTTATATTTTTCAAAATAAATCGTTAGAAACATTCGCAGAAAAAAACAGTTTTGCAGTGAACATAAAATATTTGGTTAATTTAGTCCGTGCGAAGAAGTTTTATTGTGAACACCAATATGTTGCAGAGTTCAATAAGCTGTTTGTTGGTGATAACGAAACAAATTAACTTACCAACAACAAGTTTTATGGACACTGCAAAATATTTGGAGTTCACCCCAAAACTATTTGGTGAGGTCTAAAAAGACGAAATATTTTGTAACCACTACGAAACTGTTTTTTCTGTGTTGTAACAAAAAAATTATATTTTTACATCTTCAAACGTTTCTTAAACAAATAAAAATTAAGTTAGGAAAATTTTCTACGCCTAAGTATAATAATTTTGCACGAAAATTTTCAAAGAAATTCTTATTTAAAAAGACTGGCATTATTTTATAGATGGCTTACTAGGGACAAGTGACTAGTTAATGTAGGCCTAACCATTGAAGCATCTGGCTACAGTAAACATTGCCTTGTTAAACTACGCACTCTGACCTGATAGGCTGGTTGAGACAGGAAGCCTCTCATCCCTGCCAACCTTACCCCTCTATTACAACAGCTTGTGTCGATCTAGACCTGGCACTTGAGAGTCTCCGGAAACTATAATCGCAACACCCTCACGATTATATTTCCAAATAGCCGCACTTACTGATAAAGTCAGCCTCACATCGTTACTTTTATACGTAAAGCTACGACGTTAACAACAATATATAAGCCTGCGCAGAAAAAGTACGGCGAAACGGAAATATTTTGATGTCACCAGAGCTACATGCTTATGAGTTAAAATAAAAAAAGTAGGCGCAAACAGTAACATTTTTGAAAATGCACATTCTAAAAATGTTTTCTTTGGTGGAAAGCAAAGTGTCAAAGTTAAATATGAACCACTACAATGAGCTGTGACAATAACAAAAATTTTTGTTTGAACTGTGTCGTAATGTTAACACAAATTGTGGTTACATTAAAATTAGTGGACAAGCAATCTTTTTTTGGTGAAAAGTTTCGTTAATTTGTTAATAATTAACTGAACATATCGGATGCTATATTTAGAAGAAAGTCAAAGTAGTAGGAGGACTTAACATCACAGAAATATATATACGACTGAAATACTCAGTCCTCAATAAATTCTTAACTTCTTTTCATAAGTCGATGAGGATTTTAGTCGAGTAGATTTATTATCAGTGAACATATATTTATTCAGAACTAGTCAGTAGTATGCTTTGCTTTCGAGTAAAATTTAAAACTGTTTTGAGAAAAAATAAAGGCTTGAAACCATTAAGTCATCAACAAAACGGAAAACTTAAATTTTTATAATTTATAATATGTTAATATTCAGGTCTATATAAAACCTATTTTAAAATATAGGCCTACTCGTGTTTTGATGTGAAAGTAAATGTAGGCCTACTAACCCCCGTACGAGGGGTTCACGGATAGTAAAATTATTTTCTAATCAAAACGCGAGTATTTTTTAAATTCTGATTTTATATAGACCTGGATATTATCATACTTGCAACTGGACGGTTCTATGCATAAACAGACCAAGTGCCAATTGTAAGTTATATAAAACATCTATTTCCCTCAAATCATAAATGTTGACTTTCTAGAACTGAAATACTCTGTGAAAGTCTGTATCAAATCTGACAAACTTATAGCACAATTTACTGATAACTAAAAAATTGGCACTTGGTACGTTAATGCAGAACACCATCCAACTATAAAAATTAAAGTTTTCCATTTGTATGTGTGGATTTTGTGGTTTCAAGTCCAAATTTTTTCTAAATCCAGTTTTAATTTTTTACTTTAAATCAGTTTATACAACTAACTTAGTGCTGTATAAACATACGTCCGCTAGTACAATTATATTTGGTAAACGAATTACGATGAGTAGTTCAGATTTTATAAACGACTGAGTATTCCAGTAGGTCGCTCGTCATTTTATCTTACCATACCCCTTAATATTCGTGTTTGATTTACAACAGTAATGTTTTACGCCAGCCTATAGGAAACCTTACAATGTTGTACGTAATATAAGCTGAAGTGTTTTGTTTCAGATTTACCTACATAATTATGCTATTAATTTGTGAACGTTACAACGTCTAAAACTGTCAGACAACAAACAAATGTTTACATGAACAACGAAACTAGCTAACATTTCAATTTCACCTTTAATAGGCTATATGTTTACCTTTCTGCTATGTTAGTAATCCATTACCGTTTTCTGCTATTAATATATTATTTAAAATCCATTCCTACAACTAGACTAATACGCTGGTATAGGCTTCTTCAAAAACAACAACACTATTAAATAGTAATTCTAAAGTATAAATCAAAATTTTTATTATAAGTCGTAAATCTTGCGCTGGGACAGAAAGGTTTTTGTAACATATTTCATATTTATCACTTACTAAAACTCGGTAGGGTACTTAAAGTGTGGTTATTAACATCAAACAAGCCGTCCCAGAGTTGAATTTAGTGTAGGCCTACAACTTTTTCCAACGACAAGAACATCTATGTTTATGTAAATCACTTGACTCAAATAAATATAAGAGCATTATGTTAGTATTTTAAAGTGAAAAATTAGTTTGGTGTGATGCATATAAGCCTTATTTTCCTGAAATTTTAACTACATTGATTAAAATTGGTACAGATAAAATTCCATTTATTTACGTACCATCAAAATAAGCAAATGTTTTCCTGTTGACACACTCACAAACTCGGATTAAGCTGTAATATATATATATATATATATATATATATATATATATATATGCATATATATTCATACGTACACACATATATACTTATGTATAAGTATACGTATACAGACCCTATATATAATGTTTTGAAATGTTACTATTTGTTTGAAGGCATCGAGAAATCCATTAGCAAATTATTTATATTTTGGGTGTAAACTTATATGAAATTTCTACTTAAAATAAATTGCAAAATCAGTAATTTTATTTTATGCTTTCTGGTTATGATGAAATTTTTTATCGAATATTAAAGTGTTTACATTTTTACAGTTGATATTGGAGTAATTTTTTGTGTGTGATCCGATCTACTACTACTATAAAGGATAGGTAATATAATTTAAAATAACAGAACTATGTTCGTAGTTTAATTCATTACACAAGACCTAGTTTATAATTATAGACTCAATATTAACAAACTTAGTAAGTGAAAATTGCATAAAAATATTGTGGCCTACACGAAATATTTTTGTAATGTAAAACATTATTTCTCTTCTTAAATAAAAATAACCATATTTGAGTAAACTAATTATATGAACATAGTTAACAAAGTTAGTTCGCCACAACCAAATAATTTTTGTATAAATGCAGTTAAATATTTTGGCTCTGAAAATAATTATTTTGTTTTTATTTAGTTTCTTCATTACCGCAATATTTCGTCATCATACCTTAACAATCTGGGACTGAAAACAGGATTTTACTAACCTCAGACTTATGTGTGTGGGTGTGTAGGCTATATTTATACCTAGGTCTACATATAATTTGTGTGACACGGGCTACATATACATGCATAGACTACACTCTCAAGTTGGATGTTACTTTTTATAGTTAGTACTATAGGTTAGTAAGATGCTCCCTTAATAACACTTAACATACGTTGAATCCAAATTTTAACTGTCTCAGAAATAGCGAACTAACTGTCAAGTTGTGAATGCAATTAAATACTTATTTGTTTTGTTATTTCACAATAAAATCTCTTGGATACCCAGCTGCCAAAAGAATTCGTCTGGGAGAACTGAAAATGTTTTTCTCGTAAAATTTCATGTTTTACAAGAACAACGAATGTAGTTTTATAAACGTAACTTTCCATTGCGTTGGTTTACAAGAATTTTGTTTCTAAAATGTGGAATCCATTTTTAAACGAAGGCGCGCACAAATATAAATGTTTGGTTTGGAAGTTTGTATAGATCAACAGACAACTCAAGAGCATAATTAGTTGATAAACGTAACAATTTTGCTGCAAATCGTATTTTTACATAGCCAAAATCTTTTATACAAAACACTTAAGTAGTCTTTATGTTTGGGTGTAAAAAATTAAACTTGCTTGTTTATTTTTTGTGGAATAGGCTACATTTTATACAAGGAAATAATCAAATAAATATCTACCTTTTTTTAATATGTTTAAAACCTAAAAAAAAAGTCAAGCCTACAATAATGTTTTATCGAGTTATTACGTATGGTATAATATATAGGCTAATAGCTTAGAGTAGGCCTATTTTTCAACAGGATTTTTGAGATAATAATTTAAGTTGTTAGTTAATATAGATTTTCAAGAGTACAATGATTTGCTTCGAAGTTGTTTAGAATGGGTTTTGAGGCGTAGAATCAATAATTAGATAGTGGTTAGAAATGAAAAGTCAAGATCTTGGAGGTATTGTACACTATATGAACATTTATTTACGAACTCTATGTACAAGAGGAGCATAAAATGAAACGCAAAGTTACTGTACACACATGCTCAGAAGACTTGACGTCACTAGTCATAAACAACAAAACAGCCGATACATGAGGGTAATATACGATGTAGCATACAACGACTACAACTTAACAATGCACTCTTGATAATTCATGCTTACCATCTACCAGCCTGAGAACCATCATGGGACATACAAGTTACACGACTAGGCCTATCATAAATATTTACGTCAGAGAAACAAACAATGTGACCTTGTAGCAAAACGACTATTAAGTTACATTTTATCGCCAGTTTAAATAAATAGGGGCCTACTACAAGTTCACAGAAAAACTCACTTAAATTTAATTTTATAAAAAAATGGATACTTATAGCAATGTTTACTACACAATCTAAGATCATAAAGTTGTGTACGAAGTAGGAAATAAATTATCCTATACAAGCAATAAATTAACGAGACAAAAATTTCAAAATAATACTATTGATCCTCAGTTATATTAGTCTATTAATAAATTCATTGCACACAAAAGTAGGAAGGACATAATTTGCTATGGCTATATACGTAAACAATTTTACTATCGGTAAGAAAATAATTCAATTAATTTAGGTCGTACTTGCTGAAAACTCGAAAATATTACGAATTGGCGCGAATTAAATGGGACATTATTAACAGACCTGATCAGTTCAAGAATATGTGATTAAGATGTTGAACACAAACACAACTTAATAACAAAATAGGTTACAGCGGGTCCAGGGTATAACATACAAAATGTTTAATCTTCGTGTTGTCCTACTTCATAGTAACAGTTAGGCCCAGTTGAAATTTTAAAAAAGAAGGTTACAAACTGCTTGTTCGACTACATCGGGGCACATTCCAACTTTACAATATGTACAAAATTTACGATAAGTTATTAAAAAAGTGTCGTCCATTGAGATCCAATTGTAACTGTTTAAACAAATAATTTAAATTGTCCGATTTTATTCTTCGAGTAGCAAGTTCAGTAATAAACACTGAAGCATACTTTGTCACAATTTTCATCTAACACATGCCTTCCTTTACTTGCATTTACAGTAGGCCTACACGTGAAGACGGTTACTGAATAAATAAAAGTGAAGATAGAATATACTCTGTAAATACATTTTGTATAATTGACAAATAGTTCTTTGGAATTAAGTAGAAAATTAGTAATTGTTACACAATATATTCGAAATGTTGTTGGCCTATATTTAAAACACGTTTTATTTTAAAACTAATTGCCGATCATTTCAACAATTAATATGCCTTTTATCGTGGTAGTATTCATAGTAAATAAGATAATAGTGATGTTACAATTAAAATCCCTGCAAGCTCAGAAACCAAAATAATCCATTACAGGACTATACATATTTTCCTTGCAAATCTTCACAATTCACAAGGAAAATATATGTAGTTTTACAGTGGATTTTGAGGCATTTATGTTCTGAAGAATTTACTGAATTTAAATAATATTAAATTGATTTTACAGTGTATGTTGTTCACTCCAACCTAAGGCAACAAGTTGAAATATTGTCCTTGATTTGGTTGTCACGTGTTGTTACAAAAACTGTATTGCTAATAACATTCCAAAGAACAGTCTTGTCAACATACAAATGTGACGGTGTAAAGTAGTTGAATGTAGGTATGGATGAGAGAAGTCTTGGTAGGGTCAGACTACAGGACATAGGTAAGGGGGAGATCTGTACACAGGAGCGGGGCAGGGCAGGACTGGAGGCGGTCACCTGAGTGCGGCGGCGGCGGCGGCAGAGCTGGGGTCCGCCCCCGCGGCCGCCGCCCCCGGTCACACGGAGCGCAGCGTGGGGCTGAAGCGGTAGATGGCGGGCGGCGGCGGGTACAGTGCCGGGTGAACCAATCCCACGACGAGGGACGGGTGAACGAAGCCGGGCGCCACGTAGCAAGGCGCGGGGGCGGCGAGAGGCGGCGCGTACACCAGTGGAGGCGGCGGGGGCGGCGGCGGCTCCTCCGGCTTGTCGGGCGAGATGAGCGACTCGATGGTGAAGGCGCGCTTAGGCCGCGGCGGGGGCGGCAGCGAAGGGACGGTCGTGACGGCGGCCGGAGGCGGTGGCGGCGGGTTGGGGGCGGGCTCGGGCGGCGGCGGAGCGAACATGAAGCGGTTGATGTTGGCGAGCGCGGCCAACTCGTTCTCCAGACGATCCTTGTCCGTCTTGAGCAGCTTGAAACGCTTGCGACGTCGTAGGAAGCTGCCGTTCTCGAACATGTCGAGGGCAGCTGGGTGCAGCGCCCAGTAGGCGCCCTTGCCTGGCCTGTCTGGTCGTCGAGGTATCTTGATGAAGCAGTCGTTGAAGGACAGGTTGTGCCTCAGAGAGTTCTGCCAGCGTTGTGTGTTGCGGCGATAGTAGGGGAAGCGATCCGTGATGAAGCGGTAGATGTCTGACAGCGGCAACATCTTCTCTGGAGAGCTCCATATAGCCATGGCCGTCAGCGAGATGTAGGAGTAGGGTGGCTTCTGGTCGCCGTACGACTCACGGCTAGGCCGCGGCATGTCCTCACTCCGTGTCTCACAGCGCCCACATCACAACCACACTCGCACTTCGTACACTCTCGCGGCAAGTACACACTCGACAGTCTAGTTACCTGCTGCTATGTCCAGTTAGAGGGCGGCTACATGGACATGATGACGGGCTGTATGTTGCCTGTGTTGTCGACACACAGAGGTCATAGCGCAGCCCCAGTAGACCTTCTACCTCGGCGATCAGCGCGCTACTGTCTGCTCGACCTGGACAACTGGTGCCCCTCCCCACCCTTGCTTCCTACCACGCCCTCATTGGTCGCCTGCCGCGCCAATCCCTCGAGCCTGGGGCGGGGCCTCGTCGGCGCTTGGCCCGCGCCCATTGGCGGGATTTATGGCCGCCGCAATTTGTTAGCGCAGCGCGGGGGGAGGGGACACCACGCCTCGTAAATATCCAGCAGAGCAGGCCAGAGAGAGAGAGCGAGATAACGGCGGCATCTTCTGTGTTTGACTGATATTTCAGCGGATCTTAAAGAAAGCCGGTCATCCTGCGGGAACTGGCCGGCACTTTAATGATGGCCGACCAAAGTGCGGGCAGCTACTCTCCTCGGCTAATTGGCATTCCGCTGCGGTGAATCGTTACTGAATGGTTTTCGCGTTAGCAGCTGTTCATCTTAACTTGCCCGCTCATTCCAGCCGGCGCGGGGACGTGTTAAATGACGCATACAAATCACGCTCATTTTAGCACCAATTTAACTTTCGGTTTTAACCATTTATTTCTGATCGCTTGTCGAGCCAATGAGGTCTCATAACATACGTGTGTTTTCGTTCAATTTCCACGTTCAATCTGCGTTACTTATTTACATCAACATTCTTTGAGCGTGTATGTAATTACCACTGATTTATTTTAATAACATATCTCCAAGAAATCGTATTTTTTGTGTGAGCTTATTGTGTTCAATAGGATAACTGACTATGGACAAAGTTGAGTCCAAAAAATTTTCTAAACAATTAAAGAATAAACTGTACGAGTCTTTTATCTCACACACACTATAGACCTACAATCTATGCAGTCTGTATTCGACACGGTGATTCTTTAGAAACAAGTTCGTCAAAATTAGATTTTGTTACACTTTCCTAAATGTAAAATATTACTTTTAACCCCCACATAAAACTTCCAGGCTTTTACACAGAGAGAAATATTTGTCATAGCAAACAATAAGTTTAATAAACCTTCAATTAAACTTACGCTTACCAATATGGCCTATTAACACGCATAGGCCTATGTACAGTGCTGAGCAAAAACAATTTCACGCAGATATAAAAATGTATTTTTACAAACTAAATATTTTATCTCAAATATTGATTTCCTGCTTTTATGCACGGCAATCAGCAAAATATTTCGGGTACGTAATTATAGGCCTAATTAAATTAATTAACTAAAACTTTTTTTTTTTTTTTTTTTTAAGAATATATGTTCCCTTCATTTGCCAACAGAAACCTCGTAGAACATAAAATATTTTCCTTAAAAAAAAAAATACATTCTGCAAGCAGGATATTTGTAGTTCTTGCAACTGGATTTCCGTATTTAGTTGAAAATACGTATTTATAAAAATGTTTACTGTTTAAACTAATGATACACGAGCTACGCATATAGCCCAGTTTAACGGTACACAGTAAAACAATTTTGAACTTTTACGAAAAGGTTTTTTGGAAACCAGTTCCAAAAAAAGTTTTTTGTAACACTACTAAAATATTTTGTAAAATTTACAAACATCTTGTACATTTACAAATTTCTTTGTATATTTACAAACATTTCTGTAAATCTACAAACAAATTTAGTATATTTACAGCTAATGTATGGTTCATTTTACAATAATTGCTTGTAGTGTTACGAAATTTTTTTTTGGAAACTAGTTTCCAAATTTTTTTTTTATCAAAATACGAAATGTTTTGTAAAATGTGAAACGTCTCCTAGGTTTATTTTGTTTCAATGCGAAAAATCTGCTCATTAGCATTATTTTACTAGTTTCCAAAGTTGTTTACGATATCTGTAACCACTTTGAAAGATTTCTGACATCTTACTTTTGTTATCTGACTGATAATGTTCTGATATTACGTTACAAGAATTTCCTTGTAAATGTAAAAATTTTTTTTATGTATAGTAGGCTATTTCTTTGTGAAGCACTGTTATATGACTAGAAAGTACTGATGAAAGTTTAAACTAATAGCCAGGGCCAACTACGTTCTTCACATTAACACTATGAACGTAATTTCTCGTATTCGTAACTAGTAATGTTTTCTATATCTCGCGAGTGTAACATGTCCGTATACATCGCCGACTTAACGTCACAAACAAGGCAAACTGAGCGTGGACATGTATTCTAGTTAATGGATGGTAATTAACTGGGATATCTGGCCATTTAGTCTGGGGTCTGCTACACGCAGACAGCTTTTGTCAAAACATTAATAAGGCAGTCACAATGACAATAATATCTAAGGTCATTTCACAAATACCTAGGTATTCTTACTGAAAATTATAACCTCCCTCGGTTATTTGAAGAGAGAATATATGCACGTTAATTCTAATCACTGTTCTAGTAGAGAAATAATAATAACGGAATTTCTTTATTTTCTGGATACTTCGGAAACCCGTGTTTAGCTAGTCAGTCCCACGCCTCTCTCGGTGGCTGCAACTAGTGTCTCCTCAACTAATTCTCGGACGACGCGAATACCCGCGCTAGGGCACAACCACCTCCAGTGGTGCCTGCGACAAGAGTCTCGCAAACCAATACGTGGATCCCTGCGAATTCCCGCGGCTCCGGACACAACCACCTCTCGTGGTGTCCGAACAGCGAGTCTCACAAATATAACACGCGAATATCCGCGGCAAAGTATACAACCACCTCTCGTGGTGTTTACGCCGAAGTCCAATCACATTCGCGGACTCCCGCGAATTCCCGCGGCTCGGGACACAACCACCTCGCGTGGTGTCCGCGGCACGAGTCCCCTTAAACAAATACGCGGACCCCCGCGAGTTCCCGCGGCTCGGGACACAAGCACCTCGCGTGGCGGCCGGAGCACGAGTCCCCCTAAACAAACCTAACCGACGCGCTCGCGACACTTTCCCTAAAACTCTCCCCATTTACTCCCAGCCAATCACAGGCTCTGTGGACGACTGACATAACTAAACATTGTATTTCCTCCGCACCGGTTTAATATATATTTTCAAATTTCACACAGCTTGACATTAACGTACACACCAACTTATGTACAAAATTTCAACTCTCTACG